>JAOPJM010107937.1:0-13902 GCA_027124095.1 Muusoctopus leioderma
TCTCTCTCTCTCTCTCTCTCTCTCTCTCTCTCTCTCTCTCTCTCTCTCTCTCTCTCTCTCTCTCTCTAGTAACGTTTAAACATTCCATTGAGCTACATACAAGCTCTATTTGCATCCTAGTGAATGTTTCACTGCTGCTCGCAATGGGAGATAACCAGTGCAATCCTTGGTAACCCGGTATGCTTTTGACTTATCGATCTTATTTCATAGGACTGTCTGTAAAAGTCGTAAGTGCTAATAGCTTTTACAGTTACTTGTAGCACTCTCTCTCTGTGAACTGTAGTATGCACAGCGGGGCAAGGACAGTCAAAAACATACGGATTCTACAGCTGCAGCTGGCCGCTAGACGTCCACTGTGTGACGTATATCAGCCCATTTGAGGTGATGCTGTAGAGCACCTAATCGATATAAGATAACCGTTGACTCTCTTGAGCTCATTTGCTCTTTTATGACAGGCTTTGTTTTTCATCGTACAGAGTGTCCCAAAATTACCCTCACAATCAGTTAAACTTTGGCAGTCGTTGTTGATGATGATGATTTTTAAAAATCAAAATAGGATAAAAAATATAAATAAGTACTAAAATATATGTATGTATAACACCGTATGTATGTAACAACCGAAAAGGATTTCCGACCAGAAACCACAAATTGCACAAATTTCCATTCTCGGATATTAACCTCAAAGCTGACTGGAAATCAATTGAGACTCACCTGTGAGGAGTAGATTTGGTATTTTAATTTCGGACAACTCAGCCTGGATAACATAACTGAATTTCTGTACAAAGAAATATCCATTTCGAACATAAGTGCTTTTGGAGATGTCGTGTATCGATCTCAGTACCTCTCACATGCTAAGTAAGCGCTCTACTATCTAAGGTAACTATCCAACTTGTACAAAGAAATATTAAAAGCGGTAAAGTCTCTCGGTCGCCCCAGGTATCCAAATAAAAATAATAATGATTATAAACACACTATTTCCGGAGACAGGCTAATCTTCGTGAGGAAAAGCTAGAATATTACTCAACAATCCAGTTCTCACACGGTGACAACTAGCAAAAAGATTTAAAACATTTTAAAAAATCATTGAAACTGCATTGGTAGGCTCCCATAAAGATGAAAGATCAAGGAAAGAACTCTCGGTAGCTAAGAGGATAAAGTTAAACCCAAATGCTTTCTTCGATATGCACATGAGTCTCCTGTCTTAAAATAAAATAAAAATTGGTCTGCTTCATTGTCAAGATGGCTTGTATACGGATGATCCTTCGTGGATTTGCCATCTGTTCAATGAGCAATATGAAAGCATCTTTTCCCAGATGGGAAAAAGAGCAAGATATTGAACATCCTAATATATTCTATCAGAAAATTTCTCACAGAAACCTAACACATAAACTTAACAGAGTAGGTCATAATCGAATTAATAAGCTATCTTGACACAAACTCGACTCCAACCCAGATGGCCTTCCAGTTCTACTCCTGAAATAATCCTGCAAAGCCAATCTTACTAGTCCCCTAAAAATACTTTATCAGAGCTATTTAAATGCTGGACGACTACTAGAAATGTTGAAAGAAGCAATAACACTGATTCATAAAGGTGGCAGTAGGGCACAAACAAACAATTACAGACTTGTGTCACTTACATCCTACCTTTTAAAAGTCCTGGAGAGAATCATATTCAAAAGTGTAATAAACTATTTAGACCAACAGAAGCCTTTTCGCAAAACCCAACACTGCTTCTATCGTGGAAGAAACTGTCTAATACAGTTTCTACAACACATCCAAACTCTGAAGAGTCTGCTATCTAGATCAAAGGTTGACTGTGTATACCTTGATTTCGTTTGGCATTTGGATTTCCAATTTCCTGAAAGACCACAGTCAAATAGTGGCGACAACGGAGCTCTATCCAAAAAGTCTGTGGTAATAAGTCAAGAACAGCAAGGTACCATTCTTGGTCCTTTTCTGTTCCTCATAATGTTGTTAGACATAGACAACAATATACAATCGCCCACACCCAGCAGTTATACAGACGACACCAATGTGATACTAGAGATCAAGACAAACAACAATATCTACGCACTATAACAAGATCTAGATACCATCTACAACTGAATGGATGACTATACATGTCGTTCTACGCCACAAAATTTCATGTCCTCCATTACGAAAAGAGGTTCTCTAATGAAGTGTTCTACTTTGATCGAAACAGGGAAACAATCCAAAACTCTGAATACGTTTGTGACAACCTGTCGAGAGCTGGATACTGAGAACATTTACTATGAGGGACCCGACAGTGATGTTGATAGTCTGGGAATCTCTTGTTTTGAGCAGGCTGGACTACTGCTCATAACAATTGTCTCCTAGCAGCCAAAACCTTACCTACTAACTGGAGAGATTATGAAAGGCATTCACAAAAAAAACAAAAAAACTCAGATACCTTAACTACTTGGAACTACAACTCTATTCTTTGGAAGAGTATGTGGAAGATTCTTGAAAATCTTGTTCTGATTTGGCATACAAGAGAGAAAAAACAAGAGGAACGGTTGTTAGATCCCAACAATCTCTTCCTCAAACTATCGCATCAGGAACCTATACTGCAGCAGTTTGGCATTTAAAGGTCCTCAGTTGTACAACCGTCTCCCAAAAGGATTACAAAACGTGACCAAAGTTCCCCCTGAAACTATTAAAAGGCATCTAGATGCATTTCTGTTTAACATACCAGATCAGCTATCAGCAAATGGCTACAACAAAAGCAGAGCAGCCTCCACCAATTCGCTGACTCACCGACTAGAGAGGCCATGTACACTGAAAAACATAACAAAAACATTGGACTTATGGATATACGTAGAAACAATACAAACACATAGAACATTCAACTCTGAACGTTGGCCATAATGTCTAAAACAAACTAAAAAAACTAAAGAACATATATGCATGAAGTATCCGTATGATACAAAAGTTAAGAAAGTTTTAATACTGGAAAGCTTCAGTGTACACAATGTTGGCGACGTTTTTCTACATTGTCACTATACCTGCATCACCCTACATAGTTCTTGACAGAGCTACATACAATTATCCATGCACAAATAAATCAGTTGGGAAGTTCAGACTTATTTTATTCAATGATTGACATTGAAATTTATTAACTGTCATTGTGAAAGCCACTCAAATTGGAAGCTGTAATCGCATAAGGGTGAATGGCAGATTGGTGTCAGAAGATCTCAGTTTAATTCTTGGCACAATGGCATGTTTTGGCTTATTTTGAATTGTTGTTCCATTGCAAATCCCATTAGCCTTATTTAAATTTGGTGATAGCATTACTATATATCTCTTTTCAAGGTCAAAGCATGGGATACTCCACGAAAATTACAGCTGTTTTGGAACTCCATTGGATAATTGTGCAGATTCATCAATGCAGGAATCAATTCTTTCGTAAGTGACTGTTTCTGCATTTAAATATGTTGATAAATTACTCAGTTATAGAATCAGCAACTCATTAATGGGGGTTAGTATTGCTCAGTCTGTGAATTTTGCAGGATCCAATTAGCTGCCAAAAACTTGATTTATTTATTTCACATTAATTCGATACAACCTCAACACTATTCGGAAGCTCAATCTTGCCATCATAGTCCAGTTGTTCCCCCCATTTACCAACCATAGCAGAAAATCTACTCAGTCACGGTTCTCTCGATTCTGTAGTTACATATTCAGGCTAAGTTTCAGTTTTGTCACTCTATTCCAAAATCACAAATGGGCCCTAATTATGTTCACAGTAGCAACTCTATCAACTTTCTTTAAGATAGGAAGTGTTTGTCGAAAATCACTTAGAAACACCATGATATTGCTACGGAAAGGTAAATCATTTTGCAAACGATCACGAAATGTGCGATCAACAGATACATTTGTGGTGCTTCAACTCAACAGATGAAACTACAGTTTGCTGTTGACATCAATACTGCAAACAGAATACTTGTCAATGGAAATTGGAATATGGAAAGTTGAATGAGTTCTAAAACCACTTTTGTAGAACAATGCAGCCTGTCCTGTAGATGCAAGTGAGAACTGGTTGGTCCAAACAGTCTTCCACATACTCAATAAGTGTTCGGTTGACATTTGTCTTTCCGGAGTCGCCAGAACAATCAACAAGGAAAAGATTTTAACCTGGGTTGTTGCTCTATATACCATCTATTAATGTGTAAAGAGCATGTCATTGCTATTGGTTCAATGTTTCTTTTCGACTGTTCGCTTCAGTTCTTTGTATATTGTAAGCACTATTTGGAGGTGGTACAAACATTTCTGATTCATTTGTTGCAGACAACCAGGGATGAGCTTATGAAGTGAAGTTTCATTTCAGAGAGAGAAAATTTGCAAAACAGGGATAACACACCTCTCTAACTGTTCATCATCATCGTTAGCATACTGTGGCCAATTATCTTCTACCATAGACAACTTGAGATTTTGAAAGAATCCCAATTGATCTGAGATATCATAAAAGAGCAATACTGAAATGAACAGATTTCGAATTTGGGGTGAAGAACAGGTTCCAAAATCACTGGCATCATCCATAGCTCTATCAAATTCCTCATCAGACTCGATAAGACCTTTCTTGCAGCATACAGCTGCTTCTTTGTATGTTTGGCATTGTTTTTACCAAACAGTTTTCGGATCCTGAAATGAGCATGACCTAGATTTGTGTAGTAAAATCATACACAGACATCTTTCAGACTCTCGAGCGTTGACAAAATAGATTCATCCAATTGACAATCCATATTTTCTCTTTGTCCATTTTTTGGTCAATTTATTTCAAACATAGTGCTCTAGTAAATTGGAGTATAATATATATTTAGTAGACTCATCTGTGTGATTTGTAGTAAAACTTTGAGTGAGAGCAGTCTCATGAATTCTCTCCAGCGCACAAATTTACCCATTTTCATCGTTCTCAGATAGTATCCATCGTTCATTTTCACAATGAATCACTAATTTCTTAATGGAAGGATGTCCGAAATGAATGCGAAAGTTAAAAAAATGCCAAAGTGCTTCTGATGCTGATACATATCTGGCATCAATGTAGCATTGAGGTTCATTAATGCATAATTCCACTTGCTCTACTCTTCCCGTATTCTGTAACTCAGGAGAAATTCTATAGTGTAGATATATGTGATGGACGTAATTGATGTACATATTTCAGCATTCACATGTGAATTGTATTTTTTGATGATCCAAGAGTTTTATGGCACAGCCAATCAATTATATGTAAAGCATTCTTCACATGCAGTGTGCGAGGTCTGCGTCGATATAGTGGTTAACCATCGGTCCTCTCAGATGATTGTAGTTGGAAATCCTTTGAATACTTTTTTGAACATTTTATCTCTCCATTGGCATCATTTTTGAGACATCTATTGTTGCAAGGACAGAGTAAGTTGCACTTCAAAATGGTTTCCAACAATTCTGGATCATTCTGTGGAAACTCTGCAGAAACAACCATATTAAAATCATCTGATGTGTGAGGTTAACCTTGTCCCAAGATTATCAGCATATGTGTACATAGAAGACTTCAATCTCATCAGTCTGGGAGGGCTTGCGAAAATCAAGGGTACTGCCCCATCCTCCTCCCTCTCACTAATCAGTTATTTCTAACATAGGCACAAGGACAACATTTCTTGCGGAGGGTTTCAGTTGATTATATTGATCACAGTGCTTAACAGGTATTTATTTTTTCGACCCTGAAAGGATGAAAAGTAAAGTTGACTTCAGTGAGATTTAAACTCAGAACGTAAAGGGACATAAATATTGCAAGATTATCGGCATATGTGCATGTGGAAGACCTCTCTCCTCAAATTCAATTGAGTATACTAAGCCTTTAATTTTTCCAAGTACATTCTTCTACATAGTGCCTTTTAGCAAGTCCTTCACTTTCAAATTGAATACTCTGGAAATCAAGTCTGGCTGTTATTGTAGTTGTTGGTGCACCTAAAGCTCTATAACAATTTCCGACCAATTTGGATTACATGTGAATGTACGGAACAGATCTAGCTTCCCATAGCGGCGAAAATGCGCATCGATTTCTGAAAAAGTTTTTATTTTATATAGAATCTAGGTCCGCAAATGAAGGAATACAGAAGCACAACATAACTAACTACCAATATGGCCATTTTGGTTGTCACTTTAAATTTGGTTCATTAAGCCTTGATAACATTCTGCTCATAGTTTCTTAGTTCCGGTTGATTCTTTCGAACACATTAGAGCCGTCCTTCTTCAACTTTGAAATAGCTATCGATAATGTACTTGTGAGATAATCTTCCTCCCAACCGAAATATTTCAAAATTATTGATTTGATGCATCATCCTGTATGCATAATAGCCTATTTGAGGGTTTTTTTAAATTTTATTGACAACCATGGGTATCATGTCATAGCCCTTTTTTTCCTCTTGAGAACAAAAGAACAAAGTGCAATGGATCATAATCCTGATTCAGTTGGCTAAGTTACTGCAAACCTTGATCGGGTTTACGAAAAACAACGTCATGATGTCCGCTACTATTTTCTCCTTATTTCAGAAGCAGTAGGAGCATCATAATTCCTTGCAGAACATGAACTAATGACAATATTTAAATGATAAGTGAGATGATATGTAGTATATAAATGTTCAACTACTTACTGTGCTCATAAAACAGACCCTGTAGAAGTATCAGAGTCTGTTCATTCAAATGTGGCATAATGCGCATTTGATAGCTAGTTTGAAATGTCTGTATCATAGATGTAAATTTGGGCAAAGGATGCTGTTTGATCAGCAATAGTCCAGTTGACAGAACGTTGTGAAACAGCACCTTGAACTCTCTAGATACCATGTCTGTTTGAAGTTAGGTCCCGATCATAGTTTGCCCCACTTGAGGTGAAACTTAATGCTTTATTTTAACTCCAAATGTTTTGACAAAATTCAGAGCTGGTTTGAGCCAAATTCAATAATTTGAGGTAGCTTGAATTTTCCATTGGCACAACAATGTTAAAACTTTGGATTTTGTATAGTTGAGCTACTTTTATGCTCTTTTATCCATAGATATGTTTGGCATTCAGAAGAAATAACATTCGTACAGCATAGCTGATGCCTGTCCACTTGCAGAAAATCATTTTCAGAATAGCTTTCAGGGTCCTTCGATCCCTCTTCATCGTCATGAAAGCAAAAGGAATAACGGGAAGATGATCTCATTGATAATCAAGCAAACATGTTTAATTGCTTCGTGGGCATTTCTTCAAAATTGTGTCATTGCATCATTTGCATTACTCAGTCTTAGAGTAATCCGTGCAGTAGTATCTTCATTAGCGCACACCAATTAATGTCACCTGATATTGTTTTCTCTTCGAGTATTCCATGCAACAGTGTCTTCATTAGCACACACTAATTGCTTTTGTACACATTGGGATTCTTGCATTGCCACCTCTTCAGCTTTTCCTTTTAGGTCATTCCAACTAAATTCAACAAAGGTCTGTCCAACATGTCTTCAAATGTTTTCAAATGTTTACCACTTGTTTATGTCAATGAAAGACGCATTTCCTGAAACTTTCGGCTCCTTACCTGGTCTTATTTTATGATTGATGAAAGATTTGTGAGTTTTTTTGAAAAGGTCAAATTGTTATTATTTTCTTGTATCTTTGGAGTCTTATAAATCGAAATATCATTAAGTAGATGGTTTGTACAAGCTATTTCCCTTCCTTATCTCAACCAGAAAGTGTATTGAAAAACACTAAAATCAGTGCCTACAAATCAACTTTTACAAATAATAGACAAATGAATATGAAAAAAATTCACTGAAATCTGGGTTTTCATGGCAAATTTTCATAAAACGCCAAGTTTGAGGTTTAATAAGCCTTTATTGGCATGTTTCACAAGAAAACAGGGATGTAAATGTCAAGTTTCTCCACTCTAAAGGCCCAGCAACCCAGTTCTTGGCCGATTCATAACGATGTATGCTCTACCTCCCTCTGGAAGTACTAGGCAATATTATGTATTTGATAAAGATGGCATTAAGCTTGTACAAAGTTTAATATGTGTCGCCTTTGTCTATTATATATGAATATTTTAGTTGATAATTTTTACATTTGCTTCAAATTAAGTATTACAGTGTTTATTGAGTTAGTTACAGACTTCCATTTATTATAATGCTTTAATGTTTTATCTAAATAGGGTCCACTTTGCTGAAAACTATATGAGTAGAAGTTATTCAAAGCTCATTGAAAATACTAATGCTATGTAACATTGTTTGAGGTGAATGTTAAAACATTAGCCCCGAATTTTAAACCCCTGGATGACTTTTATAAGCCTATAACCATCTACTAAGTTATTATTAATAGGTATTGCAGGGTGGTGGATTGGCTGAATCGTTAGCACGTCGGACAGAATGCCTTACACAGTATTCTTTCCGGCCCGCTACGCTCTGAGTTCAAACCTCGCCGAGGCCAGCTTTGCCTTTCATCCATCTGGGGTCGATAAACAAAGTACCAGTCAAGTACTCTGATATCAGATTACACAACAGCAACAACAAATAAACAAAACTATACAAACAACAACGGTAGCAGAACAGCGACAATAGCAACAGCAACAATAGCAACAAACACTCCTCAGCTTCACTGTTGTTCAAAATGACGACACAGAGTGGATGGAATATATAAAAACAAGAAAAAAATAGACAGAGAGGGGTGGAAGAATTCCTTCGGAAACGCCAACAGATAGACTTCTGGTGAAAACAGAACTCTTAAAGAATGGCGGGCGTGGAAATCTGAAAACGTACCGAAAACTATTAGAGGCCCGAACAAAAACAAATAAACCAGGATTACCCGTTTCTGAGCAAGGTAAATGGTCTCTCCCTCACTTGTTTATTTTGCTTTGCTACTATGTCCATATTGAAGATAAGGTATATCAATCCACGTGGTCTAAGGTCGGCGTAGTAGTAAGGACACGTGCTAAACGTTCTCATGTGATTCATTATAGATATAGTTGCGATGAGCGAGATCAAGATTGACTAGCTGCACGTGCTCACGCTCCTTCTGGCCAACTACGAGGTTTGCGACTGGTTCGTGTGGAGCGGCATTGTTGTTTCGAAACTCAGTAGATCCCTAGATATTTATTCAAATGGAAACCACTTATTTGAGTCGTTCTTTTCTTTATTCTCATTAATTATTCAATAGTGAGTCTCTTTAAAGATGCAATCGTTGTTAGACGTCTAACTGTTCTTAGACATCTAACTTTGATAAGCATCTAAAACTTCTTAGCCGTCAAACAAAGGTTAAACGTTTAAACTACGTAAAGCCTCTAACCCTTACTAGACATCTAATATCTCCATTAGACTGCTAACCTTTGTTAACAAAGGTTAGATGTTTGTGACGGGTAACCTCTGAACGTTTTTTAGACGTCTAACCTATCGTTATTTTGTTGTGTATTTTATTCACGGCAAGTGTACGTAGTTAAATCTAACTGAATTCTTCGATCTTCTTATGATCGATAAATTCCAAACATAACATTAAAAAAATCAAACAGAGGATCGATTCAGTCATTAATTTTTATTCCTCCAAATTTCAGATCGATAATGGTTCTAATTCAAAATTTTGTTTCATACTGTCTCAGAGTAACATCCCTAGCCATCATAACACCCAAAGTCTAAGTAGGCTAACAAAAGCCATTTTAACGCCTTCCCTTTCGTTTCTTGTGGAAGACACTGGTTAGAAGGTTCATAAAAATTCGCGCATTGAGTATAAAACGTTGGTCAGAAGGTTCATCAGTAGATGAACCTTCTGACCAACCTTTTTATACTCAATGCGCCAATTATTTTCACATTTTAGTTTAGCTGCGCCACAAAACTTTGTGTCCCCTTTCAGTCTTTTAAAATATGGTCATTTCGGTACAACGCTTTCGTTAGAAAATTGTCACCGATGTTCAATGCACAACTTCTAAACTTGCAATGCACCACTCTTGGCGCATGCGCCATAGGTTGGCCATCCCTGATCTACTGCCAACACCCATTCCAGGTTGGGGTCTCGGGACGTTGAAGTTGATAATGCGCAGGTATACGTTGACTCTGTAACATCTGAAATGATTCATTATCAGTGAGCAGGTGTGGTCGTCTTTTATTAGAAACGTCTTTTCACAGCATGTCTCTTTGGTTGAGTTGCAGTCCTGGGTGGAACGTAAACTGAGGTTAAGTGGCTGACATTTGTAATGTTACCAGGCGCTTATAGCCCCCTACCAGCTTAGCAATGCGGTTGGAGTAGCGTCAACCCATGCATTCTATACAGATTTAGTGGCGGTTATGAGCGACGATGCCCCGTGGGCGTCGATGAGGATGTACTTAGCATTCTTTCCCGGAAGACGTTCAGGTGGAGGATAACGGACAACCTCTGACCAACATATAAGAAAAATTTATTCCAATCTAGTTTACATAAGAAACTAGTTATGTAAAAATAATTTTTACTGAGTCAACTGGTCTTCTAAATGAATGAAATAAAATATATCAGTGTGGTCAAAGCGCTTTGTGTACACAGATATAATGCCATTAGTATCTTCTAAAGAGTAATCCTGTTGACAGAGAATGGTGATATTACTAATTAGCCTCACATTTATCAATATTAGACTGCAGTTCAGTCGTCAGTTAAAGAAACATTCAGAGCTGGTGTTCATTGGTGTCACATTTTAGCATTAAATTGAAGTCATCGTATTTGTTGGAAATTCTTTCTTTCTTCTTTATTTCCGTTCCGTGCTCTACTGCACATCAGTTCGTCCTTCCACGGTTCCAGTAGCATATCAAGAGGCGCTGTGAGTGGTCCCCCATGTCCCTCCTCACGCCGCATATTTCTGATTCCGAGAGAGTGGGGGAGAAAGAGAAGAGAGAGAGAGATAGAGAGAGAAGTATTGACGAAATACTAGACTGGTACTTTATTTATCGACCCCGAAAGGATGAAAGGAACAGTTGACCTTAGTGGGATTTGAATGCAGACTGCAGAGAGCTGGAACAGATACTGCAAGACATTCTAGCGACACTCTATCGACTCTGCTAATCCACCGTCTTTGTTGGAGATCGCATAGTATTAATTCGATGTTTTGCCAGAGAGATATACTCTGAAAACTACAATAGATTGAAACTACAAAGTTGAAAGCTTACGGCTGATTTCCCCAAGCAATAAAACCCTACTTGATTTATTTTTATAGTTTATATTGAAGAAATAAAACAACAGTTGAGAAGAGTATCTGGCTCTCAAGGTAAATTGTACAAGATAGGGAGAGAACTGGTTTTACGTGATTTGTATGAGTCATGCTGATTAAAGCAATGAATCCTTGAAAATGACAGAGAACAAGTCCCAAGAAATCAGTTCTCTTTTAAATTTAATGAAATTTATAATTGTTAGTCTTTACTTTATATATTTAATATTTATATTTGTATGCCTTTGTTATCTTACTAATTTCACTGTTTTATGTCACCTTTATTATCACCATCATCTCTATTATTATTGCCATCATCGTCGCCATTCTTTTTGTTTTCGATTATATTGCTTTTATAGCTATACCATCCTCGACAACTGACAAAAAATAAAAAAACGTACAACTTGAATGTGGCATGAAGGTATAAATATTTCATTAAATGTTAGTATCAGATAGTTTGTCTTTCTTTTCCGTTTTCACTCTTATTAGTTAAATTTCACCTAAGAAAATATACCATAAATGTCGGCATACAAGACAACTGGATATAAAGCGACCTCAAACATTTATTCTTAATATATTTATTCCGTGTTACACTCACTATTCTGTGGTATACTCGTTACTCTGTACTATAGTCGCTATTCTGTTATACTTGCTATTCTGTACTATGCTCGCCGTATAAGGCAACAAATTTAACACCTATGTGATTTTTGCAATTCACTTACATTTTGATATAATGTAAGCATAGAGGAGATAGGATAACAGAGTCGGTAGAGCGCTGCAGCATTTCATTATGCATTTTTTCGTCCTGAATTTGAATACTTCCGATGTTGACTTTGCCTTTCATCCTTCTGGGGTCAATAAAATAAATTCCATTCAAGTACCGGGATCGATTTAATCGACTGCTCACTCCACTAAATTGGATGGTCTTGTGCCTATGCTAGAGATCAATATGATGTAGGTATAGATACCACAGTAGGTATCTCGTTTACTATAATTCATAGACAATGTCTTCTTGTCCTGGATAATTGTTAAAATTGCTAATTATGTTTAAGTACACCGAAGAATATTTATACGTTTAAAACAAATAGAGTCTTTCTGTGAAATTAATTTCGGATATATACTCCAAGAGAAGAACGGCTTGGGTTACTAACTTACTGCAGTTTCTGGACAGTTGTTAGTCTTTATATAACCCTGCCCTTCCGCTGAGAGTTTGCAGCATATAGCAACATAAAAATTATTGAGCAGCTTACAAGAGGGAAACGTAATTTACATGTCAGTTGTCAAAATAACATCAATATGCATATTGGGTTGATGAAATAAGTAATAGTCATGTACTGGCGTCGATTCTGTCGACTATATTTCTCCTGTAAAACTTGTGGCTGTGCCAATATGAGAAATATCAATTTCTGATGCCTGATTGATAGAGCTGAGCAACTTAGATATCGTGTACATGCATTTCGTGAGATTATTTGAGATGATATCAGCTGAGTGAGAATCATCGTTAATACTCTAGATAAAGACATGAACATCACACAATCTTCTTTTCCTTTGCATATAAACATGAGACGTTACGCAAGCGTAAATAATTTCTAAAACCATACTAAGTTTTGTAGTGAAGATTTTGTGGTGAAAATCCAGGTTATAGAAAACACATTCAGCAACTGGATGTTATATATTTTAATTCTCATTCAAATCATTTTCAGAATGAAATCTGTATTCTTTCTAAACTCGTAATGCCAAAGATTAGACTCACTCTCCACTACATTCTATTTCAAATTAATTCAAATTCCGGGGTTGTCTCCCTTGCCTCTCCTGATCAGAGTTAATCATTAAGGTAATTGTGTATTTATATTTATGTGTCCACTCTAAGGGTATAATTTTAATTAATTAAAATTTCTTTGCTCACTGCATTAAGTATGTTAGTGCCCATAATTATTATATTTCATAAGCTAGGACGGTTCAGCTATACCCCTGCCATCTCTTAATGGACAGTAATGGCATCTCATTTAAATATATCGATGCTCGACTGTTGCTGGTAGAATTCACCAATACATTCTCTCTTGCTGATTAGAAACATCCCAGTTTGTCTTCAATAACTTCATTAATTTATTAGACAATTATGGAAATACTATTCATGCAGCCTATTCATTTTATCTCTCTCTTACACTGTGCTGCAAACAGTTCTGAAATTTCAACACTCATGATGACTACTCTGCAATGAATACGTGACTTCTTTTTTCTCTCGCAACTATCTAAATATGACACTGTCCTCTTTCCACGATGAGTGATGAAGCTACTTCAGAAGATTATTCTAATGTTTTTATTACACACTGATTGTCTAATATTTCTCTCTAACACTTAGATTGGTTTGCTTTCTTCAATATGGGTAATTGTTTTATTCAATACGGGAAATTGCTTTCTTCAATGCAGGTAACTGATTTCTTATATAAGGGTAATTGCTTATTTTCTTTCTACAGAAACAGAAATATTTTTTACTTGATGATCCCCCCTTAATTTTAGCAAAGGAAAGAAAAATAGCAAAATCTCGTAAAACTAGAGATGGTTTGCATCAGCAATAAAACAGTTCATATTATTCGTAGAATACGGTAAGTTCGTGTGTCCTAAATATAAGTGACGTCTGATGTTCGGTGCTGGGCACGATTCAGTTTAATTCTTCCTGATGAATATTTTCCATGTGATATAGACATAGAATGTTTTATAT
>JAOPJM010108137.1:0-13901 GCA_027124095.1 Muusoctopus leioderma
TTTATTTTATCGACCCCGGAAGGATGAAAGGCAAAGTTGACCTCGGCGGGATTTGAACTAATAATAATAATAATAATAATAATAAACGTTTTGCCATCACTCTTATACCAATATCACTGATACTGAGAAAGGTGAAGACGGGATATCAGTTGGGAAAAGATGTTCCTAACCTGTCCTTAAATAACCTGCTGTTTGAAATTATTTGCGAAGTCTAAAACACAACTAGAGTCGTTCGTGCAGACCGTAGATAAAGGGATGGAATTTGGTGTCCCACAATAATGTGAGGTAATCAATACGAAACAGGGGAAAAGGTCACATGTAACTGGCATCGAATTACCATCTGTAGAACAATTGGTTGACCCAAGTGATGATGGATACAAGTATCTAAGGATGATATATTGCACGGGGCAATGAAAGAAAATATACAAAATACCTATTCACACGGGCTAAAGCTTCTCAAGTCCACACTGCATGCAAGAGACTTGATTCTTGCTTTGAACACTTGGGCCGTTTCTGTGATACGGTGCAGTGCTGGTACCTTCAAGTAAACTAATGCTGAGGTTGCTGAAATATATCGCTGTACTTGAAAAATAACGACCATGGACAAGGCATTTCATCCAAAAGCAAATATCAACCGGCTACACATAAATCGCGAAGTTGGAGGAAAAGGGCTGATAAGTGTGACAGAATGTGTCAAGAATGTGAGGCAGGACATTAATCAGGAAACTAGAATGATTATAGCAATGCTGAAGCCTAACACAAACTCAACTGAATCAACATCTCACAGACCAATTATTCTCCTATGAACAGATCCTAGAGAGACTTACTTTTATATAATCAATTAAAATCTTCCACTTTCCAACTCACATGAGAATTCAGACCCTTGCACTCATTCGAATTATCATAGACATCAAAACCACTTAACTCTATTCTCTGCTACACACTTATAAACAAAATATTAAACATCTTAAAAATTAGAACAGGTTACCAAGCTTATGAAGAGTACACTAAAATATATAGTATATGTAGTTTCCTTAAAGTAGTGTCATACATAAAGAACACCTCCCTATCAATCACTTTAAATACATACACATGTCCACACCTGAGAAAATCATACACACAGCATCAGTTAATTCATTCCATCATTCCTAAGACATAACTGCATGACTGAACCTCTGGAAACTTGATCCGAAACAGTCTAAAAGCATCACTAAATCACCACCTCCAGTGTTACAATAACAACAAAGAACATCAAATACCACTATTCGTTACATTCAACAATATAAACTTACTATACGCACAGAAGATAAAAATACTAGGAACATATATAACATGGTTAACCTCTACGCGATTGCTTGACATGCTAGAAATATTAACCAAATCTTCTTCAAATTTCATCCAACCGTCTTGAGAAAGAGACGGACACATAGGATAACTTATTCCTAGACAACCCTTAAAAGACAGGATGATCCTGGCTGGAACGCATTTAATCATAGATCTGCTCGATTAGGGCTGATCTGGGTCTAAACAACAACAGTGCACATTGGACATAGTAAAAAGAATCAATATATTACACCCCTCATTGATTATGTCAATCACCGTCTGGGTATCCCAATCTTTCCACAAAGAAACTTCAAAAATACAAAACAGTGCATTTTGTATCATCGTAAGATGGACCGCACTCAAATATAAAATCAGTAAGATGTATCATATGAAGAGATTTACCAAATGTGATGAGCTCGGTTCGTATTGGTTGAAACAATCTTTTATAAGTTTGACGGATGAGCTGCAGCTGTAGGTTTTGTATAATCCTGTATAATTAGGTGCTACACAGCCTTTTCTGAAAATACATTTATCTTGATGTCTATTTCTTTTAAGTTCGATAAAGTAAGAATCAACAATTACCAGTATTACATCAATCGATTATCAACTTCACTTCTTTAAAAAAAACATCCATATGTATATAACTTATTAGTTTATGTTAATATCTTATTAGATAAGTAAATCATAAATGGACGAAATATTGTGTATTGATTGCGTATGTTTTCTGTTTGTATTTTCTTTGGAAATACAATAGTGCTGACAATAAATGACAAGTTTTATACATATTAATCGTTCGTGTATCAGAACAGATATACTCATTTTTTAAGAAGTAAAGGGAAGTACAATTTTGATTATAAAAGAGAATCAGTTTGATAACTAAATACTTAAGTTAAAGGGTGAAATACTTAATGCTGTATACAAAAAGGTATTCTTAATAAATTGAAATGTTTGCATCTTAGTTTTTTTAATCATTTAATCAGGAGGGAAGGTATTGCCCATTACTCTTTTTTCAGAGCCTCCAAGACTGGGAGAGGGAGTGAGGAATGTATCCTCAAGCCGGATACCGGGCCCGAACGCTTACAAAAGAGTGGCCTCCACTAAAGTACCCAAGGGCTAGGCTCTGGTGTTAAACCGGGTTACGGATTAAGTCTACCACCCAAGTAGGCCATGGTGGAATTTGATCTCAGAACGCAAAGAGCCGGAACGAATACCGCAAAGCAACCCAACCGACACTCTAACGATTCCGCCAGTCAACCACACTAAATTGGTACTTTTTTTATCTACCCGAACGGATGAAAGGCCAAGTTGACCTTGGTGGGATTTTAACTCAGTGTGCAGTAAGCCGGAACGAATACTGCAATTGAGGAAAGAAAACATAGACCCAGTGGCAATTGTTAGTGACTCTCAAGGAGAGATAAAGTACAAGAGTTTAAGAATTAAATTCTCAAGTTGATTTACATACTTAGTGAAAGGACAGTCTGATCGTTGTTTAAAAACAAGAGACAACTAAGGACGTATTTCGTTCTATTAAACCTCATCAGCATAATACAGTCTAACAGTAGATAGGTTTTTATATATAGAAAGAGAGTTACGAATATTTTTATCCAGAATAATGTGCATAATTAAAAATAAAATTAGCTAAACTCAATTGGGCTAATGTCATGAATTTGGATAATTATGTTAAGGGATGATGTACTGAATGCCGTACGCAAACATTTTAATTAATTGAAATGTCCCTTTTAGTTGGAAAAAGAAAACGAAAACTAAGCGGCAATTGTTAGCGACTGTTAAAGTAAAGGAAAGATAATTTCAAGATATTAATTCTTAATTTCTTGACATTATCTTCTCTTTCCTATAAGAATTGCTAATAAATCCCGCTAGGTTTTTGTTTTCTTTCTCCAACTTTCAATTAATTAAAAATTGTTTGCATACGGCATTCAGTACAACACCTTTTAACTTATCCAATTTCATGCTTTTGGCCTATTTGATTTATTTCCCTCAGCTCATTTTATTTTTAATAATGACAGTTAAATATACTGTTCTTTGTGATTTTCACTATGTTCAGAGGGCATACACATGTGATCTTCAAGCCAGAAAACAATCCGTACATGCGTCAATTGATAAGCACATAACTAATGTAGGTGGGGAAATTAAAAATATCTAAAATATATCACTGAATAATTTCATATACAGCTGCAACTTGTATTCCAGCAACCAAAAAGATACATAAATATTAACTTCCTTAAATGACCTTCCAGCTATTGTGGACGGAATGTAACTATATTGTTTCTAAAGCCACCGAGCCACCGAGGGAGCGTCTATGCGGTCACTCTACCTGCTAGAAATAGCAAACCAATTTCCCTCAGTTCATACCTTCCCATCTTAAATAAAGAGAGATAAACTGGACAATGTGGCCCCTGATACACAAACATACAGAATGGTTACGGCTGGAACGCCTTCGATCATAGTTCTTCTCGATCAGAACTGACCTGGATTTAAACAATAGCCTCAATGACAATAACTCACTATAGAAGGAAATTGATAATGGTGAAATAAATTTAACATATACAGACCTATTTTTATATCATCGGTTTATCTTGTCGAATTCATCTATCATTCCAAAACTAGAATCACTTTATTATTATGAGTACTGTTGTTTTACCCCAAGATAAAATGATCAATATAAAACACTTGCTTCTTTGATAGCAATATAATCCCATACTGATTTCATCTTACATCGTTTCTAAGCTCTAAACTGCAATATTATTGTTCAGTTTTTCTCTGACAGTAATTATTTCCCTGTTTACCCAGTATTATATTTATACGTGATTTTTAAATATATTTTTAGATTCTATTTTCTTCATTTAAGCACTATGTTTTCTTTCCAATCACAATCGCTCACATAATTTAACTAATTCTTTAGCATTATTTCGTTTTCATCTTGCCTTTTGGTTCTTGTGTTACAAATTCATCTAATTTCTGATCTTTTCTCGGTTTAAAAACCTTGTAAATATTCCCATTAAAATTCCAACAATGTTTTAAGGTAATCTTTATATCTGTTCCTTTTTAGTGTTATTTTATTTTTCCCTCCCTCGTTGTCTGTATTGCCAACACCATTGTTGCCAACACCATTGTTGCCAACACCATTTTTGTGTATTTTTAATTTTCTTTTTAATACATTGTTTCTTCACTATTTTCATAAGAAATTTCGTTCTAATTTCTATTTTACCTTTACAATTTTTTTCTAAATCCCTTTCAGCTTTAACGATGTTCATACAGTGTTTTTATATTCCCAATTTTCTTATGTATTTCATTTTTATTATGTATATCCACTTCCAAGGAACAAGGTTTATACATTAAATTTTCTCCGTTTGGTTGACTTCTTCTAAAGATATATCTACAAAAGATGTTTTAGAAGTAACGTCTTTAAAACAATGATATACAAGTGATTATTCACGGTAGGTATCGGTAATTTCAATGTATTTAACTGCTACACATGCGTGTGGTATCCCCAAACTATTAGTTTCTTTTGTATACAAACAAAACACTATAATTTAAAGTGGGGAGAAATAGGTAGAGTTGACGTTCATCCCTATACAAGTTTATGATTTACTTATAAAAAATTATGGGTCATTCTATTTCGTGTTTTGATGCTGCTATTACGTCTCATTTATTTTCCTCTTAGAAGCAATAATACAACGCTCTTCAAATCTAGCTGGTTTCATGGAATGATATCCAGAATTAAATACTAATCGAAGCAGCCAAACACTACTTCTAAACTCAGAATAAATAAACAACCATCAGTCACTCAAATAGTATTGGTATATATTATAAATAAACTATATCAAAACATACAAGTACTTTAGCCTTTGAACGCAGCAATGTATACGTAAAATGTACACACATTTCTCAGTAAACTTCATTATTCTCAGACAATCGGTAAAGTTTACGTGGCATACAACACTATATCAAATACAAAACAACTATCGTTTTCAACAATAGACGACGCTGCAGTCTTGAAACAAGGGGTCTATAATATATATATATATATATATTTATTAAACAATAATTAGAAATTGCAATGCTGATAAATTACTTACGTAGTTATATAAATCGGGTAATACCCCTGAAGGACGAGAAAAGGACAAACCGCGTACGGGAATCGAACCACGTTACTCCTGATTTACGCTCAGGCGCGTTAACTTATTCGCCAACACAGCCTGCCGATTTCACCGTCCAAGTTAAAGCTTATATCTTACCAGTGAGAATGTGTATGTAAACATGTGTATGGTAAAAATTAGAATGAGCATAGTTTCGGGAAATGACAGATTCGTTGAACTAAGCATTCGTCTCACAACTAGACTAGTTGCTTGAAAAGTTCTTTTAGTAGTAGCGATTCTGTTGCAATGGACAAAACGATGCTTAACTGTATAAGCTGCTATGACTTGTAAAACTGTAAGCTAAAGCTACAATGGCTGTGACAGTAGTTTAAGCTGCGGTGGCTTGTGACAATACTTTAAGCTGCGATGGCTCGTAACATCAAAACTGAGCATCCGTTCATATTTTCAATCTTTATGAAACTTGTCGAAGTTGGTTTAGCCCGCGCCAGGAAATCGAAAGATGTGTGAACTTTCTAGGTTGAAATAGTCTGTAGTGATGTGGTATGTATGGCTATTCTGAATAGGTGGCTGCCGGTAGCTAGTGTTATGAATGCCTGAAAGATCAGTGACTCACACTATTAGCAACATAACAGCATGCAGCTCACTCTGTGGATAATTCAGAGTTATTGATGTAAGGATCTGTGGAAAAGTGCCAGTCTACAGAAGAAACATACTGTAGAAAAGCGAAGGAGTAAATCTACTCTTTTATAATCAATCTGCACCTAGAATCGTCCATTGTCTGGGTCAGTTCATTATTTGCATAATCGTGACCTTTTGTAGCGGAACGTTCATTCAACCAAAAACATGGTAGGTTTGAATCTGTCTCAAAATGCCATCGACAATCAATTTTAACTCAGAAGAAAGCGATATTTTCTTAAACAATAATGTAGGCAATGACTTTTGTCGTCGCCACACTGGCAAATTGGTTGATGTAATACTGCTACTGATTTCTGCCGCCAACAATAGGCGTGTTGCTGTCGGTATTCAATTAAATAAACCATTGCGAGTTCTTATTGTTTGCACCTAACGAATGTAGCTTTCCCTTTTTAATATATGTGATTGGCTACACAGCGCCCTCCTAGAATCGAGTATCTGAAAGTCATTAAAAAATTGTTTGATTCGAAAGGCGGTACTGGTTCGACTCACATCAATGGTACTGTGATGAATTTCTTCAATCATGTCCGAATTGTGTCTGTAAACACGTGCGATGTGTCACTGTTCAATCAAGTCGGGACGTCGCTCGTTCCACGTCTCAGGCTATCATATTGGGGGCTGGTTTGTAAGCCATCTTGCTTAATTTCATCAGAAACTTATCTTATCGGACATTACATCGGGCTATCACACCAGAAGCTGGTCCACATCCAGTCTCTGCGTAATCACGTCGCGGCTATCATATCGACTGCAACCCTTTCAGTCACATCGGAATCGACATTTTGTAAAGAATAAACGTTGAGTGGTGGTTGCATAGAGAAGACAAAGCAGAGCAGTTATATTTACAATATACACAAGAGTTTCTTTCTACATGTTCCATCTGTAGACTTGCTCGGTCTAAGTGGTGCAATAATTATTCTAAGTACAATAAAACAGTTATAAGCAATATAAATATATATTAAACAGCAGTTCATGTATTATAGAAAAACTATCAGTTCAAGTAATATAAACAAAGTCTCTCCATACTGTCTTATGGACACCACAGATTGATATCATCTCCAATTTGCATAATTTAAAAAGTAAAATGAGCAAAGGGAAATAATCAAGTGGGCCAATGATATGACTTTAGATAAATATTTTAATGGATGAGGTACTGAATGACGTACGCAAAACACTTATAATTGATTGATATTTCCGTCTTAGTTGTAGAAATAAAACAAAACCCTCGTGGTGATTCTTAACAACTGTCAAAAAAAGAAGATAATTTCAAGAAACTAAGAATTAATTCCCAAAAATAATATACATGCTTAGGGGGAATTTTGATCTTTGTTTGAAGGCGAGAAGATAGCTACGGATAGTTTCGGTCTTACTGGACCTCATCAGTCTATTGAAGCTTTAATTCTTAACTTGGTGAAAGTATTTCCTCTTTTCTTTGAGAATAGCTAATAATTTCCACTAGAGTTTTGTTTTCTTTCTCCAACCAATACGGAAATTTCAACTGAGAACTTCTGCGTACGCCATTCAGTACATCGCTCCAAAGGTTATTTATCAAAATTCATAACATTGGCCCACTTGAGTTAGTCTCCTTAGCTCGTGTTATTTCTTAATGATGCAAAATATTACTGGCGTAACTCTTTTTTGTATATGTAAAACCATTGTCAACTAATCAAAGCAGGCTTGAGTAGATTATGTTATGATGATGGGATCCAATAAGACCGAAACATGTCCATAGCTGTCCGTAGCTGTCCCCTTACCTGAAAATTTATTTTGTAAAATAAACCTTAATTTCTTCAAATTATCTCCCCTTATCCTTGAGAGCCGCTAACAATTACCACTAGGTTTCTTTCTTTCTCCAAATAAGAAGAAAATTTCAATTAAGATAGTTTGCATAAGTCATTCATAACATCCCCGCTTAACTTAGTTATCTAAATTCAAGCCATTAGCCCTCTTGAGTTATTTCCCTTAACTCATTTCATCTTTTATTTTGTTTTGTTTAATTATTCCACATTGATATATTTCGAGCTAAGCTTTTTCCATTAAGCGTTCTAAAAGTAATCAACTTTTTGTGTTGGGTTTAGAGTGCGTTCTATTTCACTTTTATCTTCGTCTGATCTTTTCTGCTGATTAATTTCATTAATAGCTGATTTATAAAGGATTTATGAAAGTATATTAAGATTACATTTATTTTGTATATATGAATAATAATAGTCAATGTTGTCTGTAAAGTGTCAGACTTCGCATCGTTCACTGTGCTCTTCAGAATATGCGGCATTTTCATTTTATAATAGATAAACATTTACACAGTAAAATGTATTTTTTTTAATATATAGAACACGTCATCAATTGACGACATATATATTTTAGATCGCAGGAATGCAGTTATTTATTCATTTCATGTCAATACTCCTTTGTTAAAAATAAACTGAAGAGCTGCCTCTTCCGTGTACTTTTAGCTCATAGCTAGCAACTACAGCCAACAGTTGCTTTTATCATCATTTGTTTCTAAAATAATTTTCGTTTAAATTGTACTTTATCGATTTTGTGGCTTTAAAAAAATCGATACTTGTTATTATAACTTAATTATATAATGTATTTATTGCTTGACAGTTGTTTGTTCAACCGTTCCCCAAATCTACATTTAAAAACGCTCTGTGATAGTGAACGTGCGTCATTTTCATTTCTTTGTTCAATTTTATTTACTATATGATCTTTTATTCTGTTATCTTTACATTCTGAGCTACCAACTTGACGTTCTTCCTCAATACTAATATAGATTTGCTGTCATAATGGCTCATATATGTTTTAATCTCGTGTACGTCTTCTAGAGAAGAATACATGCCAATTTCTTCAATGTCAAAATTATGCAACGTAGATATGAAGCTTTTAGCCAAGAATACATTTTTGAACTTTTCGCTTAAGTCAGAATGAACTTTGCCACTTCTATTATGTCTTTTCATGACAGAAAAGTTGAATCGCTTTTGTTTGTAGCAGCGATTAAAACTGTAAGATAACATAGTGAGAACTATTATGTTAGTGTCTTTTATTCCTAATCAGTCATCCCTCTTCCACATATCATTTCAAAGGATAATCTAAAAGAATAATTACGGTGAATTTAATAATGTACTTTGATTAGAGAAGATATCAACATCTATATTCAACATCTTTTGGACATTATTATCTACTCTCTGCGCAATATCTTACGTCCTAAAATAATGATTTCACCCCTTTAGAAAAGGCCACAAATAGATAAGTGTGCACGTGTCTGTTAATTATTTTATCGGCTCACTGGGGATTGCAGAGTAAGTGAACTTCTGCGATACTTCAACCCAGAACATTACTGTAAGGCCTATATTTCAGTTCTCTACCATTCCCCCCACCCTTTCAATAATGATGGTATTTCCCTACACAAGAAGCCTCGCGTGTTGAGGGTGGAATTGTAATGTTCATAAACTTTCAAAGGACATTTGTAACTAAAAGAATAAGTAAATTAATATACATAATTGTGTCCAACAACACTTTCAACCACATTTGGAATTTGTTTTACGTTTCAGCAGGTACCGGTCAAAGACTGAAATATGCTCAGAATTGTCGCCATACTGCTAAAGATCAGACTCCCTCCCACTGCATCCCACATTTAATTAACTTTAATTAATTGAAATTTTTGGGTTGTCTTCTCAGCTTTTTTTTTTACTAGAATTAGTCATTTAGATAATGATTTGTTCTCATCACTAATCGTGTGATTTTAATTAAGTAAAATTTCTTGGCTTACTACATGAAGTATGCTAGGACCCAATTCTCTATTACGTGTTCATGCAGCAGGCACCCATGGATATTTTCCCCACTCATTCTTTCAAATGTTACTTCTTGGGCATAACTATGAAAGCGTATATATCAATGAATCTGTATATCTATCAAAATGAAGGGATCTTTACAATTGACTAGGAAGAAGAAAAATGATAACACTACGTAACATATTTTGCAAACATTTTTGTTTATCATAATGTTTTCAGTGTCTATTACTAGATTTAGAGCACTGATTCCAAATATTAGTTTTTGTCTGCCATCAACCATTACAGAGTTAAACTTATAAATTTGATGTATATTTTTATTTATTTGTAGTGAATAGCCCTTTCACCTACACAGTTAAAATCATATTTTTGCATACCTAAAAATAATATTTTTTCTTTTCTGATAGTTTTCTAGAGTTGTGAATCTTAACTTTTAGAATATGGCAAGTAGAGAATGCAAACATCCGCCAGATGCCTTCTATTATGTTTGTGGATATTATGTTGGAACTAAGCAGAAAGGTGCCGCATTTTAGATAGTATATAGGCTGTACTTTGGAATGCCTAC
Source organism: Muusoctopus leioderma (assembly GCA_027124095.1). Taxonomy (NCBI): domain Eukaryota; kingdom Metazoa; phylum Mollusca; class Cephalopoda; order Octopoda; family Octopodidae; genus Muusoctopus; species Muusoctopus leioderma. The sequence goes on from JAOPJM010108137.1 coordinate 10,488, forward strand.
TAATGACCAAGACAAGCGTTAGGCCCCTCATGTAATATGTGGAAGCTGTCCATCTAATCTAGAAGGATTGCTAAGTGGTGTGAGAAGGACAATGCCCTTTGCTATTCCAAGAATAGGGAGAGAGTTAAAGAATCACTGTGATGACGGCTATTTCTGCATGTTTGATGTTACAAAGTACAGGAAGGTTAAAGGAAGGCAAGCTCTTCATTATCCAGACATACTGCCTTCTAAAGACCTGTTCCTCATAGCGAAAGTTTACCAATACCACAAACACCAGCACATGTAATTAATATTACTTGTAACTACATTAGTATGTAACTTGTACTTTGAGTTACTAAGAACGCGTAATCTGTGTTTACAAACTCTTAGTATCTAAAAGTACTAACTTATTAACCAAAGTAACTTTTAATTTAATATTCATATTTTTTCTTGCAGTTGCAAAAATCATAATGTTCTTTTATTTTAGGTAGAAGATGATATGGATTCTTCATTCGATGAGTCAGCAAACAGTGACAACCAAGAAACGGATGAAGCATTCGTGCCAAGAACAAGCTCACGACCTCCCGTTCCAGAATCAAAACGAGCTGGATGACCTAATCAGTGAGCTGAACGTTTGACATCCAGGCAAAAAGCGTGGAATTTGATAGGGAAAGACTGCAGGACTATTGGATACCGGAAAAATCATTCAAAATTTGCAATTTACTTTGATGTTAGTGGAGACTTCTATTACTGCAAAGACATGAATGGTTTGTTTACTGCTGTTGGACTGAAGCATGGATCCGAGGAATGGTGACTATTCATAAACAGCTCATTCTAAGCCCCAAATCAATTTAATTCACAATGGAAGCCGATGTCCATTTCTAAATCTTGCACACTCGGCACACATGAAAGAAGACTACGAAAATGTTAAACGGCTACTTGCCAAAATCAACTCTGTTGAATTTAAGTAGAATGTGTGTGAGGAGTTCAAGATGCTTACCTTTATCCTTGGTTTTCATGATGGATATACAAACTATTCATCTTTCCTTTGTTTGTGGCATAGTAGGGCGTTTGGAGATCGTTAACGGAAAGTTCGGTGACCCCCACCCCCACGCACACACACACACATATACACAGCAGGAATTACTACTAGGAAGATTAAATGTTATTAGGCAGCCTATTTTGGGGCCTGGAAATATTTTCTTGACCCCACTTCATATAAAATTGGGATTAATAAAACAGTTTGTAAAGGCCTTACATTTTGGAGGAGAAGCTTTTTAATAAATCTGCCTTATGTTTCCAAATCTCCCTGATGTCAAAGTCAAGGGTATTATATTTGTTGGAACTCAAGTAAATGCGATTTTAAAGTCAGAAAAACTTGAAAGAAAGATCAGCAGTGTGGAAAGGGAAGCATAGCCTGCATTTCACGCTATAGTTTATGGATTTCTAGGAATTCGCAAAGGTCTTATCTACAGAGATCTGTTAGCAAGGTTTATTGAGAGTTATGAGAACATAGGTTACCGCATGTCTTTAAAAGTGTATTTCTTGCATTCGCATCTTGATTTTTCCGTGAAAACTTAGATGACGTCAGTGAGGAGCACGCTGAATTGATTCACAAAGATATTGAAACAATGGAGAGGAGTAGGCACCAAGATCGCTGGGATACTACCATGATGGTTTCTCATAAGAAAAGATGAAAGTGTTTACACAAGAAATGTGCGAACTTCAAGAACTTTCAATTTTTAAACTGTTCAACAATTTCCGAGTTTGTCAATTTCTATATTTCTTAAATACATTTATTTAGAAAATTTCAAACAATGTAAACATAAAATACAGAGCTTGTCAATTATTTCATTTGATAGATGCATTTATTTAGAAAATATATTTGTTTAAAATATATTGATTTATTTTCGTTTTAACATAGGAATAAAAATGAAGCCAATACTTAACCCTAAACGAAGATTGTTTTATATAAAGACGAAATACAACACTGAAATAATTCCAAAAATCTCGATGACAGACAGAAGCTAAGATCATTTTTGAGCTCAGTGCCAAAAAATTCATATAAACGCAACAAATTTTTAGAAAACCAAAATATGCTATCTATTGTGATCAACAGCCAACCGGTACTGGTACAATGCACAACAGCAGGCCTGGAAACAACGGATATCGAAAGTCAACTCGACGTAAATTATGAATCTCATTATATCTAAAATACATTCCCATCTTCATTGCTTTCCAAAGTAGAATGCCTTGAGGCATTCTAGTTTGGAAAGCACTGAAGATGGGCATGTATTCTAGAGTCTGGTGGACTATTTGACGTCTATGATAGGTGTCTCTTAGTCCTCTACGAGCTAGGGCCCTGAAACATTTGTATGTTACCAATAAATTCTCGAATGCTTCATTGAATTGTTTTGATTCGACAGCTGTAACTGGAACACCTTTGATCACAGGTTCTACTGAACCGGGGGCTGGTTACTAGGAAGCCCCTACTGAACCGGGGGCTGGTTACTAGTCAACAAGGAAGCCCCTACGTCAGCGGGTGCCAATTTGTCTTTTTTGTTTTTACCATCACCACCGCATTTTTGGCAACTCAATAACACATACACACCTACTGTCTCTCCTCTCTCTCTCTCTCTAACACCCCCCTCTCTCTCACCCCCCTCTCTCTCTAACTCTTCCTCTCTCTTCCTCTCTCTTTAACTCTTCCTCTTCCTCTCTCTAACCCTTCCTCTTCCTCTCTAACCCTTCCTCTTCCTCTGTCTCTCTCTTCCTCTCTCTTTAACTCTTCCTTTCTCTTTAACTCTTCCTCTCTCTTTAACTCTTCCTCTCTCTTTAACTCTTCCTCTCTCTTTAACTCTTCCTCTCTCTTCAACTCTTCCTCTTCCTCTGTCTAACTCTTCCTCTGTCTAACTCTTCCTTTCTCTCTAACTCTTCCTCTGTCTAACTCTTCCTTTCTCTCTAACTCTTCCTCTGACTTTCTCTCTAACTCTTCCTCTCTAACTCTTCCTCTGTCTCTCTGTCTCTGTCTCTCTAGTCTTTTGTTTCTCTCAGTTCAGCTGAGAGTTTAGTTTGGTTATCCCCCCCTCCCAACTAGTCTCTCTGCCTCTTCTTCTTCTCTCTCTCTCTGTCTGTCTGTCTGTCTCTCTCTCTCTCTCTTCCCAGTTATGCAACTAAAATATACACACAGGTACACATACTACTCGAACGTATTACTTCACGCACGTACATCTGCACGCACGTAGACACACACGCAAGTACACTCGCACGAACGCACACATACGTACACTCACACAGAAATACACTGACACACGCACACATACACACACACACACAATTACCTTCAGACACACACACTCACACAAGTATCTTCAGACACACACACACACAAGTATCTTCAGACACACACACACACAAGTATCTTCAGACACACAC
>JAOPJM010108238.1:0-13897 GCA_027124095.1 Muusoctopus leioderma
AAATCCCCCCCCCCCCCCCGAGATTAATAGCCAAAATTCCCATCATGACATCAGAAGTGAAACAAACATTGGAAACTGATAAAATATTTAATGATAAAAGATCAAAATGGGGGAAGAATTGGCCAGAAAGAAGATTGGAAGGAGTGCAAATATCACCGAGTTTTCCATATACAGTACTAAGAAAAGATCCAATCAGAAAGTTGAATGTAGGCTACTAAACATATCCACTGAGAGTGGTATTATATATAAATTGATCTTCAATAACCTGATCAAGATTAATAAATATATATATTAGAAATAACAGAGAATATACTGACATATAACAGAAATAACATGTGTATGCTGATCCTAGTGGGATTTATTTGGGTTGGAAAAATATCCTTTTTTAAATCAATTCATTTATTTGTGTCATTGGAGAGTGGAGACAAAGCTCAAACTGAAGTATCTTAATTGTTTTTTTTATTGAAGACCAGTTTTTTTTACACTTATTTCAGCATTAAAGTAAATAACATTGTTGAAGCAATTTCTTGTATATGCAAAGCAAAATACTTAAATGTGCCCTGATGATGTGTAGTAACTTTCCATGATATTTATCAAATGAACACAGTGGCTTTATCAAATGAACACAATGGTTTTATTAAAGTATGATTTCAAAAGCCCAAGTAGTATATAGATTATGAATTATACACTTAGTTTTAATACAGGGTCAGAGAAATTCGATGGGTTTTTAAATAAATACAATGTTGGCAAATATAGGATATTAGTAACCTTTGTCTAAATTTACAGAACAATGTGTGTCATTTTTAAACATAACTAACACACAACTGTTCATTTAGTCTTAAATATAACATCATCCAAATGCTTCCCATTGTTTTGCACATATACATGTAGCCTAGCCTTGACGTTCTGCATTGTGCATCTCACCATGTCTTGATATACTGCCATATTTTCCCGACGAATAGCAGTTTTCAGTTCATCCGGTGTAAGCCGTTTATTGACAAACACTTTCCCTTTAAGGTAGCCTCAAAAGAAATAATTACAAGCCGAAAGGTCAGGTGGCCAAGCATGCCACTGTGATGGGTTAGGGTTAAATATTTCTCTAATAATGTCCATGGAAGCTCTTGCTGTATTGGTGGTTACCCCATCTTGTTGAAACCATACATGTTGTGTATTAATGTCACATCTGTTCAATTCTGAGAAAAGGAAGTTGGGCAACATGAACACACAGTGATCAGAATTCACTATTACTGCATGTCCGTCCTCTTCATAGAAATGTGGGCCTATCACACGAATGATTTCCTCACAGTACCACAGTGAGGGGGATGCTCACAAAGTTGTCGTGGATTGCTGTTTGACCATTAGCGGAGCTTTTGTATATTTATGCAACCAAACATAGGCGCAGATGGCTGTGTGGTTAAGGAGTTTGCTTCACAACCGCATGGTCTCGAGTTCAGTCCCACTGTGTGGCACCTTGGGTAAGTGTCTTCTACTATAGCCTCGGGTCGACCAATGCCTCGAGAGGATTTGGTAGACGGAAACTGTAGAAGCCCGTCGTATATATATATATATATGTGTGTATGTGTGAGTGAGTTTGTGCTTGTGTGCTTGTCGCTGGAACTGACCGGTGAACGTTTGTTTATATTTCCTAATAACCAGTTGCCCGGCCGTTCACATACCCGATGGTTTATTTTTCAATATAGAACCAGTCAAACAACATATTCTGACTAGGCACTTTTCCATGACAGCACATATTAAAATGCAAATGAAAATTTCACTGCATTTGAATAACTCAGTCATATGTTCCACTATGAATAACTCAGCCATATGATGTCATATGTTCCACTACTTCATAGCTACTGAAATGGCAACATGTGTGCTACACAACGCCATCAAGCATGTGACCCCCCAGTCAAATAACCATTTTAAAAACAATCAGGTTTCCCTGCCAGACCCCTGTGTTTCAATGTAGAAATTTTAATAAAAGTAGACATCTAAATGTCTAAAAATAACATGTGTGCGAGACGGCTCTTCGGTGCAACAACCATGTCAGTGTGGCAGAGATTAACAATAGAAAATGACTAATATCTGTTTCACAGGAGTCAATTAATATGCAACTGGGTCATTTCATCTTCACTCATCCTATCACAATATCATATGTATGGCACTTTGTACCTCCTATCAAATGAATTGTCCAACTGGTTAGGTAGTAATTGACATGCGACTCCAAGTCATTTTGAAAAATCTCTATCTTAATCACTGAAATAATGGTCACTGAATAGCTTCAGTGTGAAGGAAGCTTTCACATCAGCCGAGGATTTAATCTTAAGACTTAATGCTTCTATCACAAATCAGAATGCTTATAAAACAGAAGAAATAAAATTAAAATGTTTTTTTATTTATTTATCTATTTTTTAAGAGAATATATTTAATTGAAATAAAACACTCACTGAAAATATGTTCAAAATATTACTGTTAAGAACAACAATTACCACCACCACCACCATTAATTATAACTATTTAATATAATTGATAGCCAATAAAGAGTACAGCAACAAGTATTAACTACTCAATATTGATTATTGTATTAAATATATCAAACACTGCCTACAAAGGATTCTTTTTTTTTTTTTTTTTAACTTCTCATAACTAATAACCATTGCAGTTATATGCCATAAAACAATAGATTGAATTTGCAACTTATAAATAAAAAATAAAACAGTTGTATTTGAATTTTTTATTAATAATATTACAGAATAGAATTGAATAGGAATTTTTTTTGTTTTAATTAATTATAATGGAAAAATTATAGTCACCTTATTAGAGTACAAATAGCAAGCATATATATATATATATATAAAAGATTGTGGAAATTCTGAAAGAATTCATATAAAATCCTATATATAGAAATCTAATAATAATCGAAAAAATTTATGAAAACTAGTTATCATTTTCTTTTAATTTATGCAGATGTGTTTTGATGACTTACTTAATTTGTGGCCCAAGTAAAGCTTCAGATCATCAGCAGACAACATAGTAATGAAATTACATGTTAGATTTATCTAGCTAACAAAGTGTGTAAGATTTTAAAGAAAGAGTATCATAAGGTACTACCACATTTTGTGGTAGTACCTTATCACAGGAAATCATTGAGGGAAAACATGTTGATAATGAGTACAACTGCACAGAGATAATACAAAGGAGGCATGGAAATGTAATAATGACAGAATATGAATGGAACAGGAATATCTCCCTACTATCAAGCTAAAAGACCTGTATATATATATATATATATATCTACAGAAACTAGTGTCGCGTTCAATACATAAGGGGATTAATCAATTGAAATGATGAAAATCTGCAAGACCATCAAACACCAGGATGGGTGGGCAGGAACAACATGAGTTACTTGCTTGGCTAATCAGATTATAGAGGAAGGTATTTACTCCATTATTTCCATATTAGTAACATTTGGAGAAGCAAAAATACACAAGACTAATTAGGTTAATATTGATGAATGCAGTTTAGATTTTTACTAGAGCAGAAATCCAGCGATGTCATACTTATCAAGAAACATCTGCCAGTAATTGGGTGAGAAGGAAGCACTTTTGTCTTGGATATATCAATGAAGAAAAGGCATTTGATTATCCTATATACTTAACCTGAAGAACAGGGGAAACTTTGGTATAAATATTGGAGCTGATAAGGCCATGAATGAAGAGAACTAGAACAACATCTGGATCAACAATGTTGAAAAAAAAAAAAGCTTACGGTAAATATCTCCTCAAACTTTCCTTAAAAAATTCTACATAAGGTAGATGTCGGAATTTCCCAATGCAGATAATACCAGATAGGAATCTCTATAACTCTAAATCAGGAGAGAAGAAGATATGTTCCATGTCATCATTTTTACATCCACTTTTCCATGCTGGCATCAGTTAGACAAAATTTTTGAAGGCCATATTTTACGACCAGATACCCTTCCTAACACCAACCCCCTTATTTTTAAGTATGGGACTTATTCCACTGATCTTCACTCGCCAAACTGCCAAGCTGTGGGACATAAACTAATGACACCAGTTGCTTAAGCGACAAGACAACGCAGAGACAAACGCACACAAGGGCTTCCACACAGTTTCCGTCTACCAAATTCCACTCACAAGACATTGGTCAGCCAAGGCTAGAGTAGAAGGCACTTGCCCAAGGTGCCACACAGTGGGATTGAACTCAAAACCACATAGTTGCGAAGTGAACTTCTTAACCATACAAACATGCCTGTGCCTATTGTAAATAGAAAGAAAATAGACTGAGCATGATGGTGACAGAGAAACCAACAGAAGTATTTTTTTTTAAATGCATCAGGCTGACAGCAAATCAACAATACTTTGAAAGCTATAGTAGTTTTATTATATAAGTTCTTGTTAATTAGCTTATCTGATTAGTGCTAGAGAAGCCAGTGATAGCATAGAGCAAAGTACATAGAACACATTAGATGGAAAATAATACTCTTCCTATAAAAGGATAGACTTTACATATTTTAGGAGTGCAAAGTCGTTTGCCAGTGAAATCTGCTCAGTGAAGGCAAGACAATTGCAATATCTGGAAACAAATAAGCTAAGTATAATCTAGTTAACTGCAAGGGGTTTGAGAACCATTAGTTATAAGGATATTGGTGTATGCATTAGAGGCATTGTTTGAAACTAATGTATTCTATAGAATGCCTAAAGCTTCAAGTCAAAGTATAAAATCAAATCATCGGTACACATTTCCTAGGTATTCTGTATATTATTGAGTTTGTTATAGGCAACGTGTGAAACAACTAAAATGTTCTCACTAATCAGCAAGATGCCAATTGTAATATTGAACTCCAGAGAATCAAAATGAAAAAAATATCTGATAATTTCTCGCAAGCTGAGCAAGTACTACAGTTTGGATTTCCATTCCTGAGTGTGAAAAAGGATGTGGAGATGCTCATAATAGTTTGGCCATCCTCATGGCTGTCAAGGATGATGTCTTGTGGTTGGGTACAACACAAAGGGTGTTAAAACAGCTTTTATGTCAGATTGCAGTTTTCTGTATACAAGAAGCCTTTATTGTCATTGGAACACATCCCAATGGATAAAGAAATCTTACTCACATCAGCTGCAACACAACAATCTATGGGAAGTGGGCAAAGGATTTGTTAAGTGCATGTGCAAAACAAAGTGTCAAACTAAGAACTGTGTTCTTGTGTTAAGAAAAATGTACTATGCAATTCAAAATGTCGTTCAAGTTCAGACTACTGTAATAAATAGAAGACTAAAATGATGCAATTTTCTAAATATCTTTTATTTAGTTTAGGTTTCAGTACCAGTTCTCTAATAAAATGTTCTCATCTCTGTTGTCAGTTAATATTGTTTATATGTTTAGGTTTCACAGATTTCAATTTGTAAATGAAATGTGCAACTCCTGTTGTCTATTATATTATATTTTGCCAAAACATTGTTAGACATTCTATTAAATGCTTTAGGTAAAGTATATAAGGTCAGAATGAAATAAGCTTATTTCATACTTTGCCACAAGATGCTAGGCATTCTATACAATACCAGTAATATATGCAACAAGATCAATGAAAAACAATAGCATTACTATGGATATGCAATAACAAATGATGATTAATGGATGAAAAATATTTCAATTTGATAGTAAATGACAGCAAAGGAACAGATAGATTAAGAAATATCTTACAAAGGTTACTCCAGAGATTAAATTATAATATGAGTGACAAAATTGGAGGGGGAATAGCAACCAGATTGAGAATGTTAGTGAAAGGTGTGATGTCCTAATGAGAGAGAGAGAGAGAGAGACTTATCCAACAATGTCATGAAACTAGATCAAAGTAACAGCTTTTTTTTATCTCTTAAAATGTCTTGGAGACATTAACTTCAGTGAAATAAATATTGCAAGATTGTAGTTCAATGTACTAGCGAGATAGAAAACTTATTTGACCTTGATACAATGATCACTATCTGCCCTGCTCTATACAGGGTTTCTATTGTCTGTCAAAAAGTGTTGGAAAAATATTTTCACTAGCAAATACTCATTGATTGCCAGTTAGGGCCCAAACCTAGGTTAAATACAGTACATAATCAGCATTTAAACCTATATACACTTCAATTCATGATAGATTCACCTCATTAAATCAGTACAGGATTGAGTGAGGCCCACCCAATGATATTGATGACTTCTAACATGACTCCTCATGGAGAGCTAGGAAGAATTCTAAAACATCTGATCACCAATCATTGTTATCTCCCTAACAATCATAAATAAAATTGACTTAAAACAAAATAAACAATTAACAGTAGATAATTCTGCTTCCTCTTCTCAAATATCAGACACCTACAAATTGATCATATAATCCACTACTTGCAACTAAACTATAATCCTGATAGACTTGTTCTAACCAAAACTCAAGTATCTCTACTTCTATCCTCGAAACCTTCACCCCCTATACTGTAATTTCAGTGTAAAAGTTGATATTCTATCTATCTCCTCTATTTGTAACAGCTCCACACTGAGAACAACAACTTTCAACTACTTTGGAAGAAAGGTTTTATTAACTCCTCTAAAATAACCAACTATTATCACACTAGCGCCACCAACAGGTATTTCACTATTTTGTTTATTGAGGACATTCACCTATACTAACTCATTTCAAAATCTTTTCTACCTCCACCAACACTAACCTATATGGTGGAATCATATGCCATTCTCAATGTACACAAGTTCCACTTCTCCCTTGAATTCCTAGTATAGTTAATCTTTTCCTTACATCTTAAAATCAACATGTTATTCTAATATCTGCCTCAGCTCCAACAGCACTTCACTCAAAACGAAATGTTACTCCATGCATTATCACACTACACAGAATGTTCCATTAAGTTAGTCTTAGAAATTTCTAAGACTATGCTTATATAAAAATGATTCACATCAGATATCTCTCAAAATGCTAGATTTTTAAATTATTCTCTACATTCCACAAGCTTCCAGAACTCATAAGCCAAATAAGGTCATTAACAAACAAAAAAATGCTTACACTCAGTACAAAAGCAATAGATACTTCTAGCTAACTGCAGCCATACATTCTGGTCTCTTGCCTAGAACATCTCACCTAGTTTAGTACAATCAGTCTGTCCAGCATTTCCAACATTTTATAGAAACAAACAATAACTCTAGAAAAGAAAAAACTAGAGTCTGAGGAAGCTAGTGCCAGTCTGGATCAACAAATATCAGTAAATAAACCAAGTCCTTGTGTCCCTCCTAATGGCACACACAAACATTTTATTTTACAAATTATATTCACTTTAGCTTACCTCGGACACAAACTTTCATAAACGTGGGCCTCTATAAAAAATCTCCCATGATCTATTGGCATCTACAATCGTCTTAAACGATTGAATATGTATTGGTGAGGCATAGTGCCCCATGGAATATATGCATGAATATCTCTCTCTCTATATATATATATATATATATATATAGAGAGAGAGAGATATATATATATATATATATATAATCATCCTCGTTTTATGTCCGCTTTCTATGCTTGCATGGGTTGGACGGGTGATTTCGGCTAGAGTTGATTCCTGATTGGAGTCACCACTCTCCTAGACAGATCAGCGGCCCATGTTTCGCTCGTATGTTTCATTTGGCTTGGTTTCTACGGCTGGATGTCCTTCCTATCACCAACCACTTTATAGAGAGTACAGAGTGTATTTTATCGTGGCACTAACCTAGAGAGGTTGTCATGCCTATGGCACAACTAAAGAGCCCTCTCTACCCTATATTTTCTCCGCTCAATCATCAACCACTTATATATATATATATATATATATATATCAGCAACAAGATCTCTAATAAACCAGTTAACACTGTTCTCTTCAGATGACTGCCATATTCAATAAACTATATAATTTCTCTCTCTCATTCAAAATCTAATTCTGAAATAGAAGAAGCAAGCTTTTAGATACTCTATACATAAAACAAAAGTACCCTCTCTGACCATTCAACTAGACAACCTTAAATGTAGTCAAAATGATAGATATGACCACCTACCATCAATTTGTTTCTCTCAACTGTGATGACTAGTACAATCTTCCAAAAAGCCAAATCTGTTGGTGACCTACTCTCCTATATTACATACTTGTAGTGACTTGCTCTAGAGAATGTTGGTGTAGCATGAAACATCAAGGCTATTAATGAAGACAGGTTTAAACATTTATTTAACATCCTTTCATATACATTACACACCAACCTCATCACTTGGACTGGCAATTAATTGCTTTGCTGACCAAATAATTGTAGGCTGAATAAAGCCGTGTCTTTCATCAAACACATCAGTTCAAAGATGTATCATCTTAGCTCTCCATCACTTCTAACCAATGCTGATAACCCCTTTCAATATATTCTTTCACCTGTAATCACCTAATAACAACAGTAACAGCTGATAAATTTACTAGTTTGATGAAAGGTTTTAACACCAAAATGCAAACAGTCACCTCCAGAAAACAATTGATATTTTCCCCATGAACAATTTCCATGCTAAACCTAATTATGCATTTCGTAAGTAACTCTTTATCAGAAAGCTTTTTTTAAATTTTTATTTGTAATAGTTACTGTTGAAAGAGGAAAACATTGAGTTTGTAAGATTGTCGCTGATAATGTTCCAACCACTAACCAACTTCTCTCCAAGTATTCTTCTCTCAAGTGGTTTGGTTTATGCTCACTCCATCACTCTTCCTCATATCAATACTACCTCACTTCATAGACCATTCTAAAACAGTTTGTCAAATCATTCCCTCCAAAAATTACATGTCGTCTCACAGCCAACATCTTTTCACTAATCATTAACCTACAATTCAAATTAAACCTGTACAACATAGTCTATAGTCTAAATGGGAGTCATGCAAATCACTATTTTGCCTTCTAACAAAATGATAAATAAAACTAAAAATATATAAGGCCATAGGAAGGGCATCCAGCCGTAGAAACCAAGCCAAACATCTAGGAGAGTGGTGACTCCAACCAGGAATTGCCACAGGCCGAATCACCCATCCAACCCAGCCAGCATGGAAAACGGACGTAAAACGAAGATGATGATGATATCTATCTAGAAATCTCCAATGAAGGAAATGTGTCTTCCACAACAATTCTATTCTAAACATTTTATCATCACTGATATGAGAAATCCAAGTTCTCACCTATTTATCTGTTAAATGTACATACATGATTATAAGTGTGCAATTATGGGTATGTTTTTTTCTCTCTCTCATGCCTAACTGGCCTATCAATGTTAGCTTCCATACTATCCTTTGACCTTCTCTGTAGTTTAATAAGCAGTTACTAATGAATGTTCAGAAGTTTTCCCCTAATGCATTATCACTAGACCCTAAATGTTCAATCCTCCCACAATACAACACAACACTAATCACAGAGGATTCATTTAACTGCCTTTCTTTGCTATATTTATACATTTTCTACTTTCAGGTGGTGTTACAAATCCCTAACAACTGTGGAAGTATAATTATTTGGAATAATTTCTCAATCTTAATTCTTATAACTCAACCTGAGCTAATAATGTACTAACTGGTTTTGGAAAATTATTTCAAGAAAAGTCATTAGATAACTGAATTTTAACAATTTAAAAACTTTCCCCCATTCAATTTCAAAACTATCATAACATAAATAATAATCTATGCATTAAATCTATAGTTATTTAATATAATAAAAACACTGAGAGCAGTGTCTTTATTATACTAAAAACGCCCATACACATGTATCATAGAATTTGTATTTTTCAGCAGATCTATTTTTAAAAACATTTGAGATTTGATATTAAGGAGTTCTAGTGTTAGGTCCTGTAAAGCTATAATAAGCAATTCATAACTGCTGCTATAAGTGAAAGAGCTAATTTAATGTAAAACTGGATGGTAAATGAAACATTACTTGTATTAGCATGGCACAACTGGTGATCTAGTCAAAAATAGTTCAGGAATGCAACCAAGCAAATTTTGAAGTTAGTTCGACATGCCCTATGTTTTGTGTTAGTCTCAACAACAGTCATTTAATAATTGTTTCTAATTTAGGCACAAGGCCAACAATTCCCAGTACTTGACGGGTACTTATTTTATCGACCCCGGAAGGATGAAAGGCAAAGTTGACCTCGGCGGGATTTGAACTCAGAGCGCAGTGAGACAGAAAGAATACCGTTAGGTATTTTGTACGACACGCTAACGACTGCCAATTCAATAATGAGAATGTTTTTTAACACTGTAATGACTCCAGTTTTTAGCCCATGGCAACCAACAGGATATTAAATATTAATTTCTTTCAATTAGGAATAATAAGACCAATTCTTTTTTTTTTTTGAGGAAAAAGTTATAATTGACTGAACTGATCCCAGAATATTACTGGTATTTATTTCACTAAACATGAAGAGATGATGAAAGGCAAAGATGATCCCAGTATTTGGACTTAGGACAGTGAGGCAAAAAAATAAATACCATATTGCTATCGCAAGCATCTCCACCATCCTATAATAATGAAATTGTCCCACATGAATATTATGTCCTACTACAGCTTAGCAATTCAACAGGTGAAGATCAGTAGAATAAGTCCCATACTTAAAAATAAGTAAGGGTTGGCATCAGGAAATGCATCTAGCTGTTGAATACTATGTCAATAAATCTTGTCTAACCTATACCAGCATAGAACAGTGGATGATGTGAAAACGATGGTGATGATGTAAATCAATAACAAAAAAATTACACTTTTTTTCTTTCTTCAGCTAAATCTGCTCAACACATGTCTGTTCTTGGAGCAGGAGATTTTAGTTGGAACCATCTATGAATATCAACTGTTCACTCTTACAATGAGTGATACCTAATTTTAGCTACTATTTCAAGCAATATAAGATATGTCTAATTACACTTGTAAGCTCCATAATTTCTACAAGTTAAAAACAAACCATGTAATCAATTTTTTAAATATCTTGTCTAAATGGTATGTAAAACTAAATTTTTCAAATAGAAATTAAAGAGATTTAACCTGAAAATTATGTTAACTAATGCACTAACAGTTGAAATATACTTGCATAAGATCAGGCTTACAAGGGAGACAATTAGAACTGAAGCTATCAAATGTCTGCATTATCCTCTACAAATAATCTAGATCACCTATTGTTAAATTTTTAATCAATGTATTTACACTAATACACACACACACACAAAACATATCCTTTTTATTTTGTAAGGAGTGGAGGTATAGTCAATTAAAATCAACCAAACATTATACTGGTACTTATTTAACTAAATCGAAGGATTTCAACACCTAAGTACAAAGCAACAAACTAGATACTGTAATTAATCTAGCATTACGCTATAGCTTTGAATCAAGTCACCTGTTCTAAGCAAAATCAAATTCAATATACACAATGTATTTATTTAACTTTACTATCTATTAAAAAATTACACTCAGGCAACTAAATTTTCAATTGAAACAGAAGTTTCTAACTTATGCAAGATGATATGTAAAATAATTTGATTTTTTAAAACTAAATTAAAAAAATATAACTTCATTTGGTTTTCATTTTTTGGCAAGAAGAATCCATAAATCTATCCAGGTTCCACAAAAGATATAACCAAATTAAATAAAAGCTTTATTTCTAAAGAATTTCTACTAAGAGCAGATAATCAAAACATAAAAGATGCACACACACACACATATGTTACAGAAGGTCAGTCAGAAGAGTGACAAACAAATCATTATGAAACTTTCTCACAAGTTACAAATTGGTTTGAATAAAGGATTCGGTTCGAAATTCCGAGAACATCACCTAATAGGACAAACACCTGAAGAAGGCTGGAGGGTACAATGACCGAAATGTTGTGGTCATAGCAACCAGGACAAGGAGGACACTAGTCCAAATAAATCAGTGTCTAATAATGATAATTCCACATCTCAGAAATTTAGACAAATAATAATAATTTCTTTATTGGCCACTAAGGGCCCAAACATACAATAAAGTTGACATGAAACATGTGGGTTACAACAATACATGTGGCGCTGACAAATAATAATAAATCGAAAACTTCACTGCGAAAAGGGAATAAGAAATCCAGTTGTTTGATACAACATGACTTGATATGAGAGAGATATAGAAAGCAAAGATCAAGTATAATTCAACAGGGAGATATTGTGATACCAAACTTCATTTAGAAATTCTAAATCCATGCACTTGAACAATTACCTATATTGAGCTGATAAAGAAATGCAAGATTAACAATCACAGTATTGTCTGATCACAGTTATACAAATAATAGTGTTCATACCTCCACATAGTTGAAGCCTAACTCAAACTATGGTGTTTGCTATTATATATATATATACTGCTGTCGTCAATCTGCAGTCTTTACTTCCCTGCAGTAACATTAAAACAATAACAAAAGCTATTATATCTATACATACTTGATATAGCAGCTGTATACTCAAAATTTAATTCTCCCCTCCACAAAGTTTAAGTATTTTGAAAACATTCTAAATTAATCATCATCAACATCATCGTTTTTACATCTGTGTTTCCATGCTAGCATCAGCTGGACGGAGATTTTTTGAGGCAACCATACTGATTACTTTAAGTATGGTTATTATACTACTGAACTACTAAACAGCCAGACATTTGTTTTATGGAGACGTAAACAAACATCACCAGCCGATTCAGCAATAAATGGTGTCAAGCGATGACAAGTACACACACATACATATATATATATACAACAGGCTTCTATCTCAGTTTCCATCTACCAATTTCAGTCCGAGGCTATAGTAGAAAACACTTGCCCAAGGTGCCACATAGTGGGATAGATCCCAGAACCATGTGGTTACGAAGCGAACTTCTTAACCACAGTCATGCCTGTGCCTTCAATATTTGAGAAGATGTGTTTGAATCATTGCGAATTTGCATTTGAATAAACAGAATCCGTGACAATGCAAATTTTTTTTATCTCAGTTATTCATAATTAAGTTACATTATTCCAATACACATAAGTAATTGGACAATTGATTACGAAATAGCCTGGTCTTACAAAACATGATTTTAACAGACCGTCATAGTCAAAGTATTTTAGAGAACAATGAGTAATTTCTTCATTAAATTAGATTGCACATTACGTAGGTAGCTCTGATGTTTATTTGGGGAAAGACAGTCAGACTAGAGACATGTGAATTAACCATTAATTGCGGACACAACCAAGAATGCTAGCTAGCTCTCAAGACTTAAAGCTTCAATTAACTGGTTAAATTTAAAACAATAGACAGATTGCAAAATATTTCAGAGATTTTGATAAATTAATTTGTTTTGAAACTATAATTCCAGCAGTAATAAGACAAATAAAATAGAGGATGTATGAAAACTACCAATCCTTAATATTCCGAATAGATTAATACTTAACAAAATATGAAAAAATGAATTTTTCAAATACATAAAAAAAATATATAAAGCTTGAAACATTACAATACATTTCCTCACAAAAGAAATTTCAATAGGAGAAACACACAAGGACTTCAAACATCAACATTTACATATAACTTAGAAAAGAGCTCAAATAAAATAGCTTTTACTAGTTTCAGTCATTGGCCTGCAGCCATGCTGGGGCACTAGGGTTTTAGTCAATCTATGTTAGTTTACTTAAAACCGAATTTGCAATTATTTTTTTTATTAATCATTCAAGGATCTTTTTAATGACATTAGCAAATTTAGAAAAAAAATGAAAAAGATGGAATGCCTTTTACTCTTTTCAGTCATTGGACTGGGGCCATGCTGGGGCACCGCCTTGAAGTCGATTAGATCGACCCCAGTACA
>JAOPJM010108335.1:0-13897 GCA_027124095.1 Muusoctopus leioderma
TTAACGGCGTATCCCTAACGATATAATTTACGCCGTTAAACTAACCCTAACCCTAACCCTAATCCTACGCCGTTAAACTACACTTTAACCTGAAAAACTTGCGCACGTTAGATTATTCTGAATTTTTTTTCCCGCAAAATTTTAATCTCCGATGTTTAAAATATAGAAATTGCAGCAAATGTGGAGAATCGCGACGTAAAAAAAACTAGTAAACAATATTTTTGTTTCCGTTCCGGTGTTTGAAACAAACCGTGATATTTTTGTATATTCCCCATTCATTTGAAATTACGCCGCGATTCTCCACATTTACCTTTTTTTTTTCCCCCGTTCGAAGACAGACAAAAGCAAAAAAAAACACAATTCATATTTGTTGTTGATGTTTATGTTGTTCATTTTTTTTTGTTTCCTTTGCTTTTGTCTCTTTGAATTATATAATAAATGTTGTTTAGCCCCAGGTCCCCACCGGCCGTCAAACGAAATACCAGCTGCAGTTTGACAAAGTGAAAGTGGATCCCTATAGTCATGGACCACCTTTAGTATCACTGGTATTACCAGTATAAATAAGCGAGACTTAGTGGTGCTTTTCTGTTCTCTAAACTTGTCTCATTACCAGGAACAGTTACTTTTGTTATTTAGTGAATCTTAATTTATAGGTTTTTGTTTTTTAAATTGGTTTAATGTGGTCGAGTTGACTATTTTCCATTTGGTAGTTAGAGAGTGGTTGACTCATGGGGCTGTGAGAAGAAATACTTACTGATATTTTTACTCTGTTTTTTAAAGATCTTGTCATTTCCTTTTTAACCTGTTTGTATTTTCCTCAAAGAATTGAGAGCTGACATTTTCTGATCCTGAAAATAATTTTATGTTTCTATTAAGTCGCTTCTCTTCCAATATGGTTAAATTGAGTCTGTGTAGTAGTTCTTTATACGACAGGGTTCTTATTTCTGGAACTAATTTAGTTGCTCTCCTCCTCTGAATCTCTTCTCATGCATCTATATCATTCCTTAAAAATGTAGACCTGTGCCTCAACAGCATACTCCCGTGTCACATAACTTTTGTATAATACCAAGAATCTGATGCAGTCATTTGGACCAAACTACTAGCCTTGTTAAATATATTTTATACAATAACACATTTTATATTTACTGTTAGTATTGATTGTATTCTGGTTTCAGTTTGTATTTACTTTTGATCGAATTTTCTCCACGATCAATTCAGCCAAAAGAAATGCTTTGAAATAATTGTTGTGCAAAACTATATATATATGACTATGTACTTGATGCTAATTTCAGGTTCTGACATGCTGAATCTAGTTTAAGTGTGCATGATAGCACAATTTAGTAGAACTGAAATTAATGAGGAAGACACAAAAAAATATATTTTCTACAACAAAAATTATTTTGAAGTTTTTTTGTTTTTTTTTTTGTATTTCTGTGAACTCTTCCCAGTGTTGATAATGAGGGCAAAAAATAAACTGTTATTTTGATTTAAATAAAGAACAATGTATGTCAATATATACGTATGTATACACACGCATTTTCATTATTGGCTTGGTCTGGAAGAAGGGGCTGTGCTCATAGCCTTGGTAGGCCCTTGGAGACCGGTGAAATCAACGAGGTAAATAAATATACCACGAAGGCCACACAGCCCCTTTCTCTAGGCCAAAACAATTAAAAATAAATGTGTATTTGTGTGTGTATATACGAGGGTTGTACCAAACGTAATGCAAAAGTGGCATAACTTTTCTATGAACTGACATAGGTTGTTCAAATTGCACATGTTGGTAGAGTAACTCTTCATCTATACAAAGGTACTACTCAACAGTCTCCACCACAAGCGATGCATTTGCACCATCATTGAACCCAACTCTCGAATCCTCTTTGAAAAAATTCAGGTGTGCACTGTTGTAACAACTTCTTCACAGCCACTTTCACCTCATGTGTCATCAAATCGTTGTCCCCGAAGACTTTCCTTCATTGGACTGAACAGGTGGAAGTCAAAGGGCGCCAGACCTGGGCTGTACGGTGGATGGGGGACCACTGATCAGCCCAATTAGCCGATTGCCTGATTTGTTGCCAAAGATGTGTGTGGTCGCGCATTTGTCATGGTGAATGTGGATCATTTTCAAATTCTTGTTCGGTCTCTTTCTCCTAATGGCTTCTCTAAGCTTTTTGAGTATCTCAATGTACCACTCGCTGTTCACGGTACAGCCACGTTCCAGAAAATCAAAATCAATGGTGTCATCTCAGTAAACAAACTGTAGCCTTCTGTGGATGTCAGACAGCTTGCACCCCTCCTCAATGATGGCACGTTGCTTCTGTTTAGAACCTATAATTTGCCTGCAATGAGGAAGATTTACTATGGAGGAAGAGTTACTCTAACATGTGCAATTTGAACGACCTTTGTCAGTCAATAAAGTTATGCCCACTTTTGTATTACTTTCGGTACAACCCTCGTATATGTATATACACATATATATAAAATGTTTGTGTGTATATGTGAATTAATCAACTAAAATACTATCAGCAGCAGCAGCACCCATAATCTACTGCAATAACACTTGAATCCTCTTCAGAACATGAAAATTACCATCAACAATCAATGAGCCATTGAGAAAATTAAACACAACCTAAAAGTGTTCTACTCATTTACCAAAAAACATAAGGCCATTGTTTCACTCATTGGTCCACTGATAGATGAAAACAGCATTATCCACAAGGATGCCAAAGAAAGGGGGGAGATTCTACAGAAACAATACTGCTCCGTCTTCAGTGACCCCACTGAAGTTGACTTAGGCTGTATAAATGAAGACTACTCCCAACGTATCCGTTCACCACATCGGATATCATAGCAGTAATAAAAATTAAACACTACTCTGTGACAGGCTCTGATAAATTCTCCACTAGTGTCCTGATGAGGTGGCAACACTAACTTGCATCTCCTTTAGCTATTCTTTGGAGCAAAATTGCTAGATGCAGGCTATATACCCCAGCATTTTCTTCCCAGTTTTCAAAAAGGGAAATAAGTCACTTGCAGTAAACTACTGATGGATCTCACCTCTCATATCATTAAAGTATTTGAGAGGGTACTTATTCTATCAGTCTCTATTGCTGAACCGCTAGTTCACTGGAGATAGACAGAGACACGCACATATATATATGATGGGCTTCTGCAGAGTTTCCATCTATCAAATTCACTCACAAGGCATTGGTCGGCCTGAGGTGCCACACAGTGGGACTGAACCAGAAACCATGTGGTTGCAAAGCAAACTTCTTAACCACAAAGCCATGCTTGAGCCTATCTGTATGTGTTTTCTAAAAAATAAAACTTAATTTTCCAAAAAAAATAAATAAATAAAAACAAATAAAGATCTTTATTACTTTAGCAAGACAAAACAAAAATAACGAACAAAGAAAAAAAATTGGTGAAACCCAATTGATATCAACTTGAAAAGATTGAAAGCTGTCAGTGTGATATGAAGTTATAATTAATTTTATTAAATATATATACTGGGTGGCAGATAAGTCACTCCCTGATAATAATGCATGCATGCTTGCACACACAGTGATGTATAGTTTATGATTTATATTGAGTATCACTCATACATACATGTTTTATGCATGCTATATATTTCCCATTTTTTTAAATTTTTGTATTAAATTTATTCATAAAATTTTTTTAGGAGCATACGTAATCCAGGAGTTACTTATCTGCCATGCTGTGCATGTGTGTGTGAAATAGTAGCTGATGTTTCATTAGAGAGAAGTGAAAACAAAGCCAATTGAGCTGGTGGAGTTAGGAGTAAAATTAAAAGAAGGAAATACTGAAGCTAAAAAAAAAAAAAAAAAAAAAACTTTGGGCTGCCAGTTTCACCAATAGGCAAAAGTATAAAGACAAAAAAAAAAATATATGAAACAAAAAACAACTGGATTAATGCATATTAGACTATAGAAAGCTAGCTATGCACAGTTGTTTATGTATAGTGCATAATGAGTTAGTTATTAAAAATAATAATAATTTAACAAGGGTTTCTTATGTCAGTATGAAGCCAAAGATTTTTGAAGTTGGGGGGAAAAGAAAATTAAGTGTGTGAATGTTCCGGCTCTTCTTAAGATCATTAGTAATGAGAAGTGAGGTTGAAGTTGAGCAGTTCCAACTGGGAATTGAATCTGGTTCTTAAACATAGTTCATTGAGATCACTGCCTATATAATTATACATAAATACATATATATATATATATATATATATATATATATACATACACAAGGAATTTATACATACAAGTTCGTGGTAGTGTAGAACTATCCACAGAAAGTGTGTTAAAGGGTGCTATTTAACACTACAGAAATATCATAGAGATAACATTTTCTGGAGTGGCGAAATTTATCCATTTTAAATAGCAGGGCGACAAGACATTGTGCGGGGCAAAGCACGAACATGAATAAAATGCCTTGAATATATATATATTCATCGTTTTTACATCCGCTTTTCCATGGTGGTATAGGCTGGAAGAGATTTTTTGTGGGGGGAGCAGTATTCTGCAGCCAGATGCCTTTCCTGTCACCAACCCTTACTTATTTTTTAAGTAAGGTAGTTTTTCCACTGATCTTCACCCATTGTGCTAAGCTGTGAGATGTAAACAACAGGGACCAGTAGCCTAAGCAATATCAACAATGAAGACTTTGTGGAGACAAACATGCACATACACACACACATACATATACACAAGCTTCCGTACAGTTTCCGTCTATCAATTTCACTCACAAGGCATTGGTCAGCCGAAGACGATAGAAGTCACTTGCCCAAGGTGCCACATAGTGGGATAGATACCTGAACCAAATGGTTACAAAGCAAACCTCTTAGCCACAGCCATGCCCTTATTATTATTATTAGACACAAAACCTTATGAAAGTAAAGATTTGGTTTCTTATCCCGGGACAACACAATGCCTCAGTAGAATTTGAACTCACAAGCCAGAATTCAGTAGCTTGCCAACTGTACTTCACATAATCTCTTAATTAGATAGACAGACTTATAAAATTGCAATTAGATGCCTTGCCCAGAGGACAGTGTACAGTTAGGATTTCTTAATGCCATTATGACATCTCAGATTAGGCAAATAGGAAGTGGTGATGTTTATGCTATTTTGAAGAATAAATAGTTCTAACTAGAAATCAAAACCAATTAAAAACACTGGTTTACTGAGTATTTATCACTGCATTAAAACTGACTGCCAAAGGAGGAAAAGTAATAAAAAATAACAACAAAACAATCTATCAACAATTTTGTTGATTGAAATTGTGTAAATAGTCACCTGACCAGTAAGTTGACCAAAATACACTCAAACATCCTAAATAGAAACTCCTGGTGACTCAGTTCTGATCTTCAGTTTCCGTTTCCAGATAGAGAACCATTTCAATTCATTTATGTCATACTTTTAACAAACGTAAGTGTTGTTTCAAAAACTCATTTCCATTCCTTTATAAATTCAAGGTCTTTGGTCTTTCGAATAAATATATATTGTATTCAGATGACCACCCAACTAAACAGTTAATTAATTAAATGTAGTAATAATGTTTAGTGAGTCAAAAGAGAAATTAAAATTTAAAAAAAAAATATCTGAAAGCCAAAAGCAAAAAAGAAAAAATATACAATAAAGGAATCAAATATTGAATTTAAAAGAAAGTTTAATACTAAATAAAAATATAAATAAAAATAAGATGACAAAAAAAAAACCAACTTAAAAAAATTAAAATAAATAAAGTGATTGTTCCCTGGAAAATGTTAAAAGCACATCTTATTCTAATAGAAAAAAAATCTTACAAATTTGTAGCCACTGGTCAATTAAAAGTGGAGAGTTTTACTATATATGGACAATTATGTGGTTGAAATAGGGATTTCTAACATTGGCACATGGCTAGAAATTCTGAGGGAGGGTACAGTCAATTGAATTGATGCCAGTATGTTACTACTGGGGGTACTTAGTTTACAGACTCCGGCCCGGCAAGATGAAAGGGGAAGTCAACTTTGGCAAGATTTGAAATCGGAATGTAAAGGGGCGTAACTAAATACTGCAAAGCGTTTCGTTTCACTCAATCCACCCCCCTTTTGGTTGAAATAATACTGAAATGTCTTATAGAACAGTTTGGTTTTCCTTTTATTGCCACCTAAAACCAATATCTGTACTTTGGTGTAAATAAAACATAACATTACTCTTTGTCAAACTACAGTCATTGAAGGATTTCAATAAGTAAACCTGAATTTATATAAGTGAAAGTATGTTACAAAATGTGTGTTACAAAATGAAAGGATTGATTTTTAAGTGATACAGATAAAAGCTACAGCATGATTAGAACCATGATGTATTAACCCTTAATACCCCGTTTAAAATTTTCTAAGTCCTGTAATGATTTAGCAGAAAATACCAGGAGATGGATTTTTTTGCAGCAGTGTATTTATTTTGACATTTACAGACAAGGAACACAGGCGCTTGGTGTTTTCACACAAAAATATTTCACTTTCACCATCTATATATATATATATAGCTCAATTATTCATGTGAATATGATGATGTGGTACCGTGTGGTACCATGCCCTGCAGGATGTTAAGAGTTTTAAACCGTAAGAATTATGTAGCTCTAAAATAATTGGTAGCACTCAAAACTTTGCACTGAACAAACTCAGAAATAAGTAGGGGAAAAACTTGTCATATATACTGTATATCTCTAATTTCAACATAGCAAACTGGCACAATATAAATATTTGTAGTTTTGCTAATTATATGAACTAGCCATTAGATAGTGCTGCCAGTTGAGACTTCAAAAGAACTACATTGAATCTTTGAGCTAAAGTGTTAAGACTCACTAAGCAAAGAAACCCCACATTTGACTTCTAATCTAATAAACCTTTCTTGTTTTCCATTTCTGTTTACCTTTAAAAGATATAAAGACTAAAGCACAATAATGAATTCCAAAGGAATCAATGAATTATGTCTGGGTTTCATAGTCCTATGTCATCATACACATCGTAAGGTGTTAATGATTACACATTTTAATTAGAAATAGTGAAGAGATAGCAGTGTCGATTAATTGATGAAAATAGCTGTTAAGGAGAGTCCTGAGGATTTATATATGATAGATGAGGTAGGGTTTTTTGGTTCAGTTCTTTTAATGTTGAATTAGTAATAATTAGTTACTTCTAAATAGAACTGATTCGTTGTTAGAGGTTGATGGTCTGAGTATTGTAATTTGGAATTGAAAGGTATCAAATTACCAGAGAAATTTTAAAGTATTGTAGTCATAAAATACATGGATAAAGAAAAGACAATCAGCATAGATTCAGGCCTCAACACTCTGCAACTTCAGCACTCCTGCAACTTTCAACATCCATTGCAACTAGATTTAACAAGAAAAAACAGCCCACAGGACAGTTAACAAAGGCCTTTGATATGGTTGACCACTGTATTTTATTAAAAGATCTCCAAGATAGCACCCTTCCAAAGGGTATTACTAGGTGGTTAGCAGTGTATTTGAAGGGTAGACAAACAAAAATTAAGTTCCAAGAGCAGAATCATGAGACTTGGAAAGCCGCAAGTCTCCTTCACTCTTCAATTCTCAGGTCTCCAAAGCACTGACCCGTGACAATGAATAGCTTAAACTCATCAGCTATGCAGACAATTTTACAGTATTTGGTTCAAACCCTGACCCAGACTTGGTCACCTATTGACTGAACTTGGTCACCTGCCCAACTTGACTGGCTTTTTTGCCAGCAGAGGATTGCAAACCTCAGCACCTAAATCAACTGTGACTGTTCAGCCCTCAAACTTCCAATTTCCATCATCATCCCCAAGTCCAAGTTTCTCTGGAGCAACAACCCCAATTTGACACAATGTCCACTTTATCACCACATTGTAGAAGAATGACAGGTTGTACCCCCCCCCCCCCAATAAAAAAACCCAGCATTCTTAAGTCATTGGCTGGTAGTACTTAAGGACAGAACAAATTCAATTATAGCAGCCTACGAAGTAAACTGGTCGGCCAATTCTCGATTATGCAAGCCCAGTGTGGAGTCTGCTAGTTATCAGACACAGCATACAAGAAAATGCAAGTTGTACAAAATGCAGCTCTTTGAGTGGCCACAGGTTGCCACAAAATGGCAGCTGAAGACCATCTACATCATGAGACCAAACATGCTGAAAGTACAATCACACTCATACCTTCTGGCTTCACAATACCTAGTTTAACGCCACAACAGAAATCCTCCATATCACCAATTATTTTAAAATCTAGACTACAAACGAAAAATGAAGCCAACTTTAGTCACAAAATTCAATGGACAACTCATGTAATTTAGACGATCATTAACAATGGAAAGCCAAGAGCTGGTAATGGAAAAACTTCATTGTTTGCTAGTTGAGGATGTAATATTCGAAGCTACCAGCCTCGAAGATTATAAGGTGGCTACCCACCACTAGACCAGACCATGATCAATAAAAGAAGAAGAATGCCTACCATAGAAAACAGGTGCACACTGACATAATTCCACTTTGGTTTTCGGTCCATGCTAAATGACTATCATAGTCGAACAGATCTAGAAATTGCCAACATATGGCCGGCCAGATTGCAATGACACTCCACATGATGTCCCACACTGCACAGCTAGTCCTACTAATCTAAGTGTACTGGACCTATGGAACAACCCCAAGAAAGTAGCAGAATGGCTTCAACTTGAGTTGCAACACATTGAACTTCTATTGGGGCAACCACAACAACAGAAGGAAAAGAAAGTAATTTTTAAATTGTCAATTAAAACAGAAATTTCTTATTGGTTAGTTGGTTTAAATAAAAATAATTTAGTGTCTTTAAGTAATTACAGAATAAATTACTTAAAATATGTTAGTGTCACAGACTAATTAATATAGTGATCTCCACAAACATAGGAAGACAGGTTTTCTTGAAATATATCAACAATTACAAAGACAAGTAAGTTGAGAGGAGCTATCAGATCAAGAATGAATGTTAGTGGACCAGATGTAGAGATAACAGAAACATCTCACTACCCATTAATTGTCCTTTCTACTATGAACCTTAGCTAATTTTCGGCTAGGGAAACTGAGCCAAATAGAGTTAAGTGTCTTGCTGAAGAACAAATTGTAGCACCGGTGACAAAGACTGACAATCCTCAACCAAGAAACCCCTAATTCATCATATGAGGTTTCCAAAGATTCAGTTCAGTGGTTCAACATGAAAATTCATGAAAGAAATACCCTGGATATCTAAATTCTAAACAGTATGTCAAAACGTCTTCAATGAAAGGATATTTAGATGAAAAATGAACAAAGATTATCTTAATGTGATAATGTCAAGAGGTGACAATGGAAATATACACATATTTGTATACAAGTAAATATATATATAAAGATATATGCATGTAAGTGTACTTTTCATCACATGTACATGACACACACACATAGTAGTCAGAATGTATAACCACCTAAAGAGAGATCAAAAGTTTCATTTGTTGACTTCAAAATAGAACAAAGAACTAAACTTCAAATGAACCTGTATCTGAATGACAAATTAACATTAAACATAATTATTATAATTTTCTTTTGTTTATTTGTTTTTTGTTCCTTTCTCCACCCAAAGAACATAAGAGAACCCTATAAGAAGAGACCATCTGGAACACTTGTCTTTCGTACACTTCAAGTGGAGTGGTATTAGGTTTTGCTATAATGAAGCAACAACAAGGTTAGCCAAATACAACACAAACATTAGAGAGAAAATTAGAAGATCTTCAGTTTTCTTTTAATTTAAAAGGAGAGGAAATCAACAGAAAACCATTATGAATCCATTTTTTCTTGGACTCTTAACAGTCAGCCAGAAATAGTCCTTCAGGAACAGATAGGTTAGATGTCTATGTGTTCACACAATGACATATACACATAAACATATACACACTCGTACACCAAACAATCACACTAGCAAGCACACACACACACACACACGCACACACATCCTTGCGTCAGTAATGCTAAAGAAGACTTGTTACAATTCTCCATCATTCCTGTGTGATGACTTTTTTTCAGAATCTTTATCAGTTTGTGAATCAGCAGTGTCTTTGGAGTCAGTAGTGGTTTCTGAAACAGAAATAAAACGTAGGGTAGAGAGAGCTCTTTAGTTTTTCCATAGGCATGACAACCTTTCTAGTGTTGGTGTCACGATAAAATGCACTTAGTACACCCTGTAAAGTGGTTGGTGATAGGAAGGGCATCCAGCCGTAGAAACCAAGCCATATGAAACATACGAGTGAGACGTGGGCCGCTGACCTGTCTAGGAGAGTGGTGACTACATCCAGGAAACGACGCGGGCCGAAATCACCCCTCAAGCTCATGCCAGCATGGAAAACGGATGTAAAATGAGATGATGATGATGATGATGATAATGAATGAATACCTAATAATTAGGTCCAAGGACACAGATTTTGTGGGGAGAGAACAGTCAATTATATTGACCCCAGTACTTGACTGGTACTTATTTTGTTGACCCGAGAAAACTGAAAATCAAAGTCAACCATGCCAGGATTTGAACTAGAAATGTAAAGGGACATTCATAGGATTAGATTAAATCATATGAAGAGGTGAACATGGGTCATAATTATGACCCATGCCAAGGTAATTGTGGGTGGCTGCATGTTTAAGGAGTTCACTTCACAACTACGTGGTTTCAGGTGCAACCTCACTTTGTGAAGCCTTGTGAGAGAAATTTGGCAGTCAGAAACTGTATGGAAACATGTCAGAGGGGGCAGTTCCTGTTTTTGGGGGTGGGAAACTTAATCCATCTTCCAGTTTAACACCACCACCAGGCCCTTGGGTGCCTTTAGCAGAGTCCCTTCCGTTGCAAGCAATCAGGCCAGGTCTCTGGTCTGAGGATAACTTCCTTCCTTCCTTCCTCCCTCCCTCTCACCCGTCTCAGAGGCATGAAAAAAGTTGTGGCCACTGCTATTCGTCCTTTAAAAAAACAAAATTGATTAGGCACACAGATATTTTTTTTTAATCAGTCGGGAGAAAAAGCAATACCCATCACCCTTTTTCAAGGCCGAGACTGGTGGGAGGAAGGTATGCGCAGGCTGGAGACCTGGCCCGAATGCTTGCAACAGAGTGGGCTCTGCTAAATGCACCCAAGGGTAGCCAGGTGGTGGTGTTAAACTAGGCGACGGACTAAGTCTGCCACCCAGGTTGGCCACAGCGGGATTTGAACTCAGAATGCAAACTGGAAGAAATACCGCAAGGCATGTCCCGTCCAACGCTCTACCGATTCTGCAAATTCACTGCCCTAGACTGGTACTTTATTTATCTACCCTAAAAAGATGAAAGGTAAAGTTGACCCCGGCAGGATTTGAACTCAGAGTGCAGTGAGCCAGAACGAATACCACAAGGCATTCTATCCAATGCCCTAACAACAGCCAATTCGCTGCCTTACACTTAAATTGGCACCTTTCTGTCACAGGTTTAAAGCCTATAGTTCTACGGTTCGAATCTTGTATAAGTCAACCTCGAGGTACGAACAAAATAGATCAAAGAGAAAGAAGAAGGATTCTGACAGGTGATGCTAAACTGGTGAAATGTTTGACAAAGCTGTTAAGTGGATCACAGCTCCAGGCTAGCTATGTGCAAAATTGTCTTTGAGTAACATATCTGACATACATTAACATTCTATGGGAATGTCTGTAGACTAATAAATGATGTAAGACACTGGAATAAACTTTAGCTGTGAACTAACCTACAGGTCATGTATAAATAAATTAAAAATACCATTTACGTCAACATGGAATTATAGACATTAAATTGGTGATGATGATGATGATGATGTCGATTGTGATAATTAAGAGGAAGTCACTAACCCTTTCATTACCATATTTCTAATGAAATGCATTGCCTATGATTTTCAATTAATTTTGAACATAATCAAGAATTTGGATGGATTTAGTAAAATATCTAACTTTCTCATTATTAAGTTGGAGTTTGGAACATAACAAAAATCTCTTACATAAAATTATAATGGAAAGTTTAAATTTAGATATGAATACTTTAAAAACAAATTACTTTTTATCCTAGAACCAGGGGCAGTTCCAGGCAGGTTGCTATCGAAAGGGTTAAAGTGAATAACTGTTCTCAAACTAATAAATACAAAACAACAATTTGTCTTTGGGGATGTTCCGTTAATCCTTTCACAAACCCCCAAGGTCCATAGGGCAAGTGCTTAATTCCAGATCCGGAAGCATTAAATGGATAAGATACAACTTCTTCTTGGGATGTTAGTCTATCAGAAGGTCTAGTACTTTTTATCTTACAGCCAGGTAAACTGATAAAAAAAAAAACCCAGATGAAATATCTTCAGCAGATATGAACTTTTGTACCATGAACTGATAGTACAATATCTAATCTATCCATTTTTTTCTCATGTATTTCCGGGGGGGGGGGGGTGTTCTCTGAATATAACCAAATGAAAATAATCAAAGATATCTCTCTCCCCACTACATAATTATCACTAAGTTGCATGTATGTGCAGATTAGCAACAGTCACTGCATGTGGTGCAGACTTGCAACAATCATTGCATGTCCATACACATGACTCTCACTCACTGTCAATGTCAACACACTAAAAGAAGTGCTATTTTTTTTATTACAGTATTAACCCTTTTGATACCAACCCGCCTGAAACCGCCCATGGTTTTATGATTAAAAAAAACCCATTTGTTTTAAAGTGTTTATATTTAAATTTAGACATTCCATTATAATTTTATGTAAGAACTTTTTGTTAAAAATTATTCTCCAAACATCACCTTAATAACTAGAAAGATATTTATTTTACTAAATTCCTCCGAATTCTTCATTATTTTCAAAATTAGTTGAAAATACATAGGCAGTGTATTTCATTAGAAATACGGTAACGAAAGGGTTAACACTTCTGGAGATCAGTAATGTGTGATTAAAAAAAATAAATATTATAAATGTAAAATATGTTAAGCATTGCTGTTGTAAACTATTGTCTCTTACTCCTGGCCTAGGGTTATCTAGGCTAACCCAACAGTTGCACATCTGATTCTTGGCTACAAGAGAATGCTGGTCCACAGTCAATAGAGAAATTGCCCTTATCAACATGCATGCCAAATATGTGAGGCAACATACTAGATACTGTGAATCATCTAGTATGGCTCTCTAGCCTCTGTGCAAACACTTGTTATTTCTGATGTGTACAGAACCAAAACACATAAGTGATCAACTGTGCTTTAGCAGATATACAGAGGAATTAAACTAGCATGCATTCGAGCCAATGAGGACACCTCTATGTGGTTGTTTGACCTGTAAGAAACAGCAGTCAAAGCTCCCTCAAATCACACCCTACCACCTTAAAAAAAAAGAAAGGACACATTGGATAATGTAGTCCTAGATACACCATGTCGGGAAAAAGGAAAAAGAAAAGAGACCAAATGGCCATAGTTGGAATGCTTTTGAATATCTTCAGATTTCCAAGAGTTCAGATCATCATCATCATCATCGTTTTTAAGTATGTGTTTCCATGCTAGCATGGGTTGGACAGAGATTTCTTGATGCAGCATTTTACGGTCAGATGCCCTTCCTGTCAGCAACCATACTGATTAAGAATCCTACCACCGAACTACCGAATGGCCGGGCATCTTGTTATTTGGAGATGTAAACAAACTCACTGGCCGATCGATAAATGGTGTCCAGCGATGACAAGAACACGCACGCATGTGCACAAACACACACATATACATATATGTATGAATCAGTATGGTTGGTGACAGGAAGAGCATCCGACTGTAAAAATGCTGCCTCAAGAAAATCTCCGTCCAACCCATGCTAGCATGGAA
>JAOPJM010108427.1:0-13896 GCA_027124095.1 Muusoctopus leioderma
CGTCTGGGAGAGTGGTGACTCCAATGAGAAATCGATGCAGGCCGAAATCACCCGTCCAACCCATGCCAGCATGGAAAGCGGACGTAAAACGATGATGATGATGATATATATATACCCCCCCCCCCATCATCATCATTTTACGCCTGCTTTCCATATTAGCATGGGTTGGATGTGTCATCACGGTCCGAGTCTGTTCTTATTTGGAGTTACTATGCTCTTAGGTGGGTTAGAGGACCACATCTTACTTGTGCATTCTAGTTTTGGTATGGTTTCTATGGCTGAATGCCCTTCCTAACACCAGCCTCAGTTTACTGGGTGCATTTCATCATGGCGCCAGCACTAGAGGTTGTTATGTCCTTGGTTGGACTGAAGATTCCGTTTGAAACTATGTTGTCTCTGCTCATTCGCCAAACACTTTACAGAGTGTACTAGGTGCATTTTATTGTGGCACCAGCTCTCATGAGGTTGCTTTGTATCCTGCAAGGATAAAGAGTCCTTACTACTCTAAGTTGTCTCCATTCATTCAAGGCAAGGGTTAGAGAGTGAAAGAAGCGAGAGTATGATCGGAGAAACAGAGTGATTGGGGTGAGTAGGTGGTAGAGGAGAGAGTAATTGAGGAGATAGTGCTGAAGGGAGTAATGGAATTGACAGTGCTTCCTAGGTCTCCCTATTCCACGAGTTCCATCTACTTCAAATGTTCAGCACTTCTTTATACAGCTAGCATCCTCTCTATGCATCACATGCCTGTATCAGTGTCATCTTCTCCCTTACATACTACATCTGATTCCTTTTATATCTAATTTTTCTCTCAGTTCATTCATGCTCCGTTGCTCATGCACATTAACATTACAGATCCATTGGAGCATGCTTGCCTCATTTCTTTCCAGCCGTCGCAGATCTTCAGCATTCGAAGCCCAGGTTTCCCTACCATGCAGTATTGCACTTCTAACACAAACATCATATAATCTACCCTTCACTATGAGGGAGAAGCTCTTTGTTGCCAGTGAAGGTAATAGCTCACTGAACTTTTTCCATCCCATTCTTACTCTGGCTGTTATGCTCATGGAACACCCTCCTCCACTGCTGATGAGGTCACCTAGGTAACAGAAGCTGTCAACTACTTCCAGTGAGCCTTCCAAGCAGTTGAGGGAATTTATTTTGTGTGTGTTTTTATGAACTACTCCTTTGTATCTGCCACACATGAAGATTGCCTTCTCTGTCAACCTACCTGCAATCCCACTACATCTCTTGTGTGTCCATAGGTTACACTGTGTACACTGTATGGACTTTCTACCTACTCCTTTTCAGCATATTAAGCATGGTCATTTCCCTGAAGTTATGAAGGACTGGTCTTCTTTCCTACTTACTAAAACTTTAGTCTTTGCAAAGTTTACTTGTACAACCTTTTGTGATGCTCAACAAAAGACAAATGGTGGTATTTAAAGAACAGGCAATCCTACATGCATGAGACCAGCCAGTCCCGAGGAGCAGAGGCCACTATAGTGGTGGTAGAAAAGGCAGAGAGACAGTATGTCTATGGGCCAGAGGTTGGAGTGTGTTGGTGAGCGACTTCATATTAATCAGTTGCTGCTAAACCACATCTAATTATATCATAATATTCACCGAGCTGCCCCACTTGACCAATGGACATTATAGCAACTTCTGTGCCAACTGAGAACCCGACTTTCTGAACAGGAAATTCAGAGTGTAGTGGTGGCACAGTAAAACTTTAGCTTTGAATGAATGTGTGTGTGTATATATGTGGCTATGCACATGATTGATTATGGTATTGTAAGCTGTGTGTACACATTACTGGTGATGATTGTAAATCATATTTTCAAATTGTTGATGTTTGTGAATACTGTGTGTGTGTGTGTGTGTGTCCATACACACTAATTGCAATAATTATGTACATGTGTGTGTGTGTAAAGATATATATATATATATATATATATATATATATCTATATCTATATCTATATATATATATATATATATGTTCATGATTTTTTAGGGATTTGGTCCGTAATGGTGTTATAATTAATTATAATTAGTTTTATTTTTAGGTACCATGTGCTAGGGTATAATGCATATGGATATGAGTCATATATATATATGTACAGTTGATTTGCTTTTTCAATAATCATATCGCTCTTCTATTTTTATAAATAAAATAGAGCACTCTACACACTTGTTTGTTTACAAACTTTTTCGTAACTAATATATATATAATGTGAATATGTATACATGCATGTTTATATATATGTATGTATATACATATATACATATAGCTCCTTATATATTCTGATACAAATTGTATACATGTTTGATGTTGGTAGCATAAACATGCATACATACATATACATACAGTCACAGATAAATTACATATGTTACTCTTGTGGTTGAGATAGTCTCCCTTTTAACTTACCAACTAATTCATTCTCTATTGTGGGACACACTAAGCAGTGTTATATATTTGTAGCGGGTATCTTGTAGAATGGGGATTTTTCATCTTCATAGTGAGGCAACTACAGGAAAAGTACTTAGCTAAGAGTAAGCCACTATACTTAGCTTTTGTCAACCTGGAGAAGGCCTTTGACAGGGTCCCACACACTGTGATCTGGCAGGCATGTTGGAAACTAGGGGTTGATGAATGGCTTGTAAGAGCAGTACAAGCCATGTATAGGAGTGCAGTTAGTATGGTGAGAGTTAATGAATGCAGTGACAAATTTAGCATACAGATAGGGATCTATCAGGGCTCAGTTCTCAGCCCCTTCCTGTTTATTATAGTTCTCCAGGCCATAAAATTGCTGATGACCTAGTACTTATAGCAAAATCTGTAGAAGATTTAGAGAAGAAAGTCCAGACATGGAAGCAAAAACCTGGAATTGGAAGGTCTCAAAGTAAACTTATCAAAGACTAATGTTTTAGTAAGTAGGAAAGATACCATCTGCGAAATGGCCATGTTCAATAAGCAGAAAAGGAGTATGTAGAAATTCTCTACGGTATACCCAGTGTAACCTATGAACGCACAAGAGATGTAGTGGGATTACACGCAGGCTGGCAAAGAAGGTAATCCATGTGTGTGGCAGATGCAAAGGAGTAGTTCATAACACATGCAAAATAAATTCCCTCACCGGCTTATTGGAAGTAGTTGATAGCTTCTGCTACCTAAGTGACCTCATTAACAGTGGGGAGGGTGTTCTGTGAGCATAGTAGCCAGAATAGGAATGAGATGGAAAAAGTTCAGGGAGCTATTACCTCTACAAAGGGTTTCTCTTTGAGTGAAGTGCAGATTGTATGATGCTTGTGTACGAAGTGCGATACTGCATGGTAATAAAACCTGGGCCTTGAATGCTGAAGATCTGTAACAGTTGGAAAGAAATGAAGTGAGCATGCCTCGCTGGATGTGTAATGTTAGTGTGCATGAGCAACAGAGCATAAATGAACTGAGAGAAAAGTTGTGTATAAGAGGAATCAGATGCAGCATGCAAGGGAGAAGACTACATTGGTATGGGCATGTGATGCATATGGAGGATGCCAGCTGTATAAAGATGTGCTGAGTGCTTGAAGTCTATGGAACCTGTGAAAAAGGGAGACCTAGGAAAGCATAGGACGAAGTGGTGAAGACAAACCTCATGAAAGAAATGCCTGAAGACCCGCGATGACATGCAGTGTGGGAGAGGACCCTGCCTTGTAAAGTGATCATTAGAAAATAATGGTAATGGTGGTTGGGTTGTAACACTATATTTCCCACCCAGTATACTCTTGTTAAGTTCCCATCTATCTACTACCCTCTAATTTATTGCCCCTATCCTATTCACTATACCACCACTTGTGTCACAAGGGGTGGCATTTCTTTTGCCTTCATCCACTATCATTATCACTCCTCCCTCTCTCATCATCACACTTCTTATTACTCTACCTTCCTTCCATCACACCGGCTAGGTTGGTATATGATCTGTTGGCACTCATCCACCACCCTCTACTTATCCTCCTCATGTGTCTCTTAGGGGACATTTAGCACTCTCACCTACCATCAACCACCTCTGCTGCTATTCATCACATGATCTCTCCTACTTTGATTCATCTATGACATATATATATCGCTCTACTCATACCACCTACCATCCCACCACCCACCTCTCATCACATCACGTGTTCTTTCCTACTGTAACACATCTGTGACATATCTATACCACTGCTACTCAAACTGTCTTCTATCCAGCCTCCTACCAACACTCAATATGTAGTTACCACTATTTTTTTCACATTTCTCTTCCACTACCATCCATCCCCATCACACCATTACTCATACTCTTTCTCTCCTACCCTTTCACACATGACTCACTTTTTATTTAGACTCTCAGGTCATATTTGCATTCAAAGAATGGAGACTATGTAGAGTAGAGAGGATTCTTTAGTGTGAAAGAGACAAGGCACCCTCTCTAGTGCTAGTGCCACGATAAAATATACCTAGTACACTCTGAAAGTGGTTGACGATCGAATGGAGACAACATAGGGTAGAGAGAACTCTTTAATCGTGTCGTGGATATGACAACCCTTCTAGTGTTGGTGCCACGGATATGACAACCCTTCTAGTGTTAGTGCTACCATAAAATACACCCAGTACACTCTGTAAAGTGGTTGGTGATAGGAAGAGCATTGACCCATAGAAACTAAGCCAAATGAAGTGTATGGGTGAGAAGTGGTCTCCTGAGCCGTCTAGGAAAGTGGTGACTCCAAATAACTGACTCAGACTGAAATCACCCGTCAACCCATGCCAGCATGTAAAGCAGACATAAAACAACGATGATGATGACGACGAAGCCTCTGTTGTTTGATATTTCTTAATGTTATATATCCTGGTTCTATCATGTACACCAACATACAGTGATGGTGATGACTATATACATACTCTATTGATGGTAATGATCATATAGACATACTCACACACTTACAGTGATGGTGCTGAATATATACCTACTTTATTGATCATAATAATATACCATACATCCACACATCCTAATATAGTGATCGTGAAGATTATTCACATAATTTATTGATGGTAATGATCATGCACACATACCAACCCACCTAAAGTGATGGTGATGATTATTTACATTACTGATGGTAAGGATCACACGCACGCCGCATTGAAGTTTCATTACTACAAGAACATTTCTCACCAACAACGTCCTGATTTTCTCTGGTACACTGCCTCGCAATCTTGAATACCTCATGCTGTTCGTCCTCATGATACAGAACATGTGCAAATCTCTTCTTTTTTACTTCACCCTTTGCTAGGTATACCTATCATCTAGCTTCTCTTCTGGCTACAAGGTATGGTTCTTTACTCCCACCTTGCTTCCAGTTTCTCCAGGCCTGTCTCTTAGCCTTTATGGCTCTGTCTACATTGCTATTCCACCACCAAGTTGTCTTTCATCTGGCAGGGACCTTGCACCAGCCACAAATCCTATCTGTGGCCTTCAGCAGGTTGTTGCTCTAATTCTCCCTCCCTCTCATCATATGCATTCATTAACATATCCCTAAACCTCTTACTGTTCGTCAGCTCTTTGAGCTTCCATGTCCTCCTTCTCCATACTGTCATGGGTCACTGAATCTGTTGCACTCTAAGTCGAAGGTCACTAACAACTAGCCTATGTTGGGTGATACATTCTTCACCAGGAAATGACTTAGTGTTCATAACCATCTGTCTATCTCGTTTCCTAGTGAGGATGAAGTCTATCTGGCTAGAGTGCTCACCTGATTGGTAGGTGACAAAGTGGCTGGTTGGTTTCTTGAAGTTTGTTGGTGTTGCAAATTGTTAGGTCATAGAATAGAATGTTAGGTCATAGAATAGAATGTAGCTTTGAAAGATTTTACTATATTGGTTAATGACATATGTCACACTAGCAACAAAAATGTGATGACATGTTTGCTGCCTCTATCAACATTATAATAATATCCAATAACAATGCAGCAATAAAACTTTGTAGAATAGGAGAGCTTATATATGTGTGAAGTGGTAGTTTATTATTTTAGAGTTTATAGTGACAGCTGCACTCAAAACAACAGCTACACACAAACTTAGTGACAAAAGCAATGTTAGTAATAAGAACAAAAGTTTATGTAATGTTAAAATTCATTTAAGTAGAGAGTTAATTAATTTCCTGATAATTACATTGCTAAATAGGTATGAAAACTGTTTGGAAAGAATTACCTTTTTGCTTGCACTGCTCAAATACAGTGCATTGTGAATATTGGATAGTTTTTCCTTTTCTTCAAAATTCTCAAACTGAACATCCCCATAGTCGTTTATTCTATGACCTACAAAGCAACAGAAATATTTTGTAATACATATATGAAAAACATTGCAGATGTTGAGCCAATGTCGGAACCACTATGTGGTCGCTCAACCTTCTAGAAATAGCAGCCAAATCTCCTGCAAATTACACCATAATATCTTTTAAAAAAAGGTAAGACACATTGGATAATGTAGTTCTAGATACGATATAGCTCTAGAATACCTATAATCAAAGACCTTTTTGCTTAGAGTCAATATTTTCAGTGGGACAGAACTACATTATTATAATTCTGTGCTAAAATGTATGAAGCTATGATTCATGCTCATGCATACGCCAACATACACAGAAATTGTTCACACAATTTTTTGCCAACATCAGTGGAAAATAGCCTACTTCTCCAAAGTCCAGAAAGTTCATCTAAGATGCCAAGGAATATTAAGAAGTATTCACAGCTAGCAGAGGTTGGTTTGATAGATTCAAACGACGGCCTAACCTTCACAGCATCTGTATGTCTGGTGAAGGTGTAAGTGCAGACACCTAGGCAACCAAAGAATTTCCCCAGGTTTTTATGAGTACCATCAAGCGTGGCAACTACTTTCCCCAACTTGTATTCAATGTAGATGAAACAGGCCTTTTCTTGGAAAGAAGGCCATTTCACACTTTTATCACCCGAGAAGAAAGAAAAGTGCTTCTAGGTTCAAGGCTGGAAAAGACTGTTTAACACTGCTACTCACTGCAAAGGAGACTGCAAACTGAAGCCAGTGATTGTTTATCATTCAGAAACACCATGACTACTGAGGGGAATATCAAAATTGCATCAGCCTGTGATTTGAAAATCAAACAAGAAGGCCTAGGTGACAATAGAAATTTTCACATAATGGTTTGTTTCATACTTTTGCCCAGCAGTGAAACGAGATTGCAAAGAACCCAACCTTGAACCTTAGGCATTGTTAGTTATTGATAATGTTCCAGGCCACCCACCCCCACAATCTTGACACCTTTCAGACCTGCATTCCTGTCAATGGAGTTTATCTGCCACCAAACACCAATTCCAACCCAAAGATCAAAATCTAATTTCTAATATCAAGGTACATATCATTACACTTTCAAACAATATGTTGAAAAACAGATAGCCAAGATAAACAATCTATCAGGGACTACCATACCATGCAGGCCATAGATAATAATATCAAAGCAGCCTGGGAAGAAGTAACCTAGAACTGCATGAGCAGAGTTTGGAAGAAGCTATGGCCAGAAACATGTGTAGCGACGCCTTGGGCGAGATTTCATTTTGCTATCTTGTTTGTTATATCACATCAAGAATGCGGGCAACGACATCCCCGCGGGGTTGTTGCCATGACATCAGACATTGTTTGTCCTCAACCGAATATTTGACCAGCCACGGCTCTTTCATTTTGAAAGCCATCCCGCCAAAATCAGCATCGAAAGTTCTAGAACAATTCTTAATTGTTATAAAAAGGCAGTGGAAATTAACTTTAGCAGTTCGCCCTAGGTCTGCCCCACGACATGGCATAGAACGTTCTCATCTTCTCACTGAATCACTTTCCGCAATCTTTTGATTCCACATCAGTATGTTTCTTGAATGAATTTTGACACATTTTTGAACAGCCACAAAAAGATATTTAATACATTATGTTCTTGTATTAACATTTAAATGTTGATCCAAATACCTTTCATCCACAAACATATTTTGTAACAGTCATACTTACTACATGAACTGATTATTTTCATGAAACCCGTTAACATGAAACAACAACACTGTGCTCTGAACTTTCTCATACATATTTTTCATGAATTATTAATTTTGCCGAACAGACTTTTCCCTGGACAACTGTCCCTTTTTTGTAAGCCTAATAATGTTTCAACAACAAGTAATCTGACTGCTATTTCTGGCATACAATTATGTCATTGCATGTTTTCATTTTTCTATTCTATTTGAACTGTTACTGTCTATAGTTCATGCGAGATATCTTTTGTTATTTTTATCTCTGTTTTATTCAAGACTGTAATAAATTATTTTACTGGTAATTCAAATGCTGGAAGTTATTTTCTTATTTCTGCTGTCTAAGAAGCTCTGTGCTAACTTAATACTAGGCCCACTGGTATTCTGTTAGCATACAAGTATTGTCCCAAGATTATCGGTATACTACTTCATTTGTAATATCGGTAATAGGGGTAATATAACTTCACATGCAATGACTTCCTGGAATTTCATGAAGAAATAGTACCAGCAGTCATCAATGACATTGTTGAACTGCCCAATGAAGGAAGAATGCAAAATGTCAATGTGGAAAATTTGGAGGAGTCTCATGGTAAGAGTTTATCTTTTGAAGAGCTGCAGACGTTGTTAGCACAGCAACACATCCAAAATGAGCCGAAAGACTTTACTGTAGAGCCAGTAACTCCAGAAAGAATTCTTACTACCAAATTCTTTAGTAACAGCATCACCAAGATTATGGAAATCAAGGACCAGTTTATTGAGAATGAACC
Source organism: Muusoctopus leioderma (assembly GCA_027124095.1). Taxonomy (NCBI): domain Eukaryota; kingdom Metazoa; phylum Mollusca; class Cephalopoda; order Octopoda; family Octopodidae; genus Muusoctopus; species Muusoctopus leioderma. The sequence goes on from JAOPJM010108427.1 coordinate 8,819, forward strand.
TGACAGGGAGAGCAGTAAGCAAGGCAAAGAAAAGTGTTCTGGATATGATATCCTGCTACTGTGAATTGCTTCATGAAAGAAGACTCAAGTAAATGCAGATAACATTAGAGGCATTTTTCAAAAAGCAATGAATGGGCAAGGAAGAACTACAACCTGGACCCTCATCCCAGATATAGCTGCTTCTATCCTATTACTCACTGCTACTTTTCAACTAAATTAATGGTGAACAGGCTTGTGTACATGTGATTAAAGTTGATCAATTTAATCTGTTTCATAATTTTATAATAACTTTAGATCACAATGTGTAACATCACATTGGGTGAGGTTATCTAAGGTTATTAATTACTTGGAAGGTGCAACAACGAGGCTCTGGATTTTTCAGTTGTTTAGCAATGTCTATCACTTTCATTTGTGTTCCTTTCACTTAAAAATAGCTTACCAAGCTTGTGTCTCTATTTATGCTATGTTATAATGACCCCGTATTGCACTGTTTTGTTTAGCACTGCATTTTTAGGAATGTATCTAGAGCACCAACCGAGGTATTATTATAGTTGTTAAACAAGTCAAAAGATTATCTTTTTTTTTCTTAATTAAGAAAAGTGTTATTAAAATTGTATTATTTTCCAAGAAGGTAATTTAAAATATATACTTCTAATAAAGAACAACATACATGTCAAATTTAATCTACATCCCATCTCATGTTCTATACTGCAAGTGAATTTTGCTGGGCTTACGCACGCATACACATACAGAGCAGGAGAAACAAGGAAGAGTAAAGCTCTAGCTATTTATGAATATTCCATTCATTTCAGTTGCTAATGTAAAATGTGTTGAAGGTACCTTTGAAAGGAAAATCAATACAGAGTGAAAAAAATAAATACTGATGAATCATCGTCAACCAAGACACTTATCATCACCCTTATTTCTAGTATTAACAAAAGAGAATAACAAGTATCTAATATTTGGTTGGGACTGGTTGAAATAAGTTATACACACTTTGCTGTAGATGTTGATCTATTTATATATGCCTGTATCGTTTGTTCTTAACTTTCTATCTTTCATTCCTTTGGTACTAATAGGTTAAAAGTTGACACTACATCAGCCGTTCCTAACCTGGGGTCTGTGGACCCCTGGAGGGTCCTCAAATGTAGTACTGGGAGTTTGTGAGCTTGTTGAGTAAACAGACCTTTCAAAAACCTGGGGTGCATGGAAAAATTTATTTAAATAAAAGGGAACCTTGGTAGTGAAAATGTTGGGAACCACTGCACTAAACCCTTCTATATATGGTATATGAACAAAGCCATGCCCAAATGGTTAAGAAGTTCGCTTTGCAAACATGAGGTCTCAAGTTTGATCCTATTGCCTGGGTACTTAGTGCAAATGTCTTCTACTTAGTCTCAGGTGGACCCAATATTTGTGAGTGAATTTACATAGACGGAAACTATGATGAAACTGTCGGATGGACAGTACCTGTGATTCAAATACCCAGCCTTGGCAGACACTGTGTCACACTGATTCAAATACCCAGCCTTGGCAGACACTGTGTCACACTGATTCTCCCTGAAGATTACATTGAATGTACAAGTGCATGTGGAATACTCAGCTACTTACATTATAATTCAATGAGTAGGTTGATTGAACAGCTGCAATACACATAAGTCAAAATTACAATGTGCATTGTGACAAGTTTACTAAAGTTACATGATATCTAGTTAACAAAATGTAAAGAAAAAAACCCATTAAAATATGATTTTAATAGGCATTTATAAATTTCCTACCACACATTCATAAACTATGATAACATTTTTCACTGATTAATCTTACTTTCTGCTCATTTATCATGTTTGAAATTCATGTACTAAAACCAGTGTATTTCTAGTTTTATTCTTTTTACCGATTTGTCATTGGACTGTGGCCATGCTGGAGCACCACTTTCAAGGTTATGGTCGATTATATTGAACCCAGCACTTGACTGGATGAAAGGTAAAGTCGACCTGGGCAGGATTTGCTTTATCAATACTGCCTACTGCCCATAATCAGCACAAAATTATTACATGCTGGATAGAGTAAAGCCCCACTTCTAACAATAAGGTCAAACATATAAACTGCATTAGTTGACTGACATTTGGCAGTCTAAGAAGTATCCAATTAGGCAGCCACTTTAAAATTGGTCTTTCCATCAGCAGAAAACTAATCAATTCTAACCATCTTCTATAAATCTCACAAAGGGACTTTTGATAGAACATTTTTCACACAATTGTAATGTATGCATATTTTATCAATCTACTTATCATTATCATCACTGTTTTTACATTCGCCTTTCCATGCTGGTATGGGTTGGATGAGATTTTTTGAGGTAGTATTCTACAGCCAGATGCCCTTCCTGATGCCAACCCTTATTTTTAAGTATGTGATTTATTCCACTGATCTTCACCTGCTGTGGGACATAAACATACAACACCAGTTGCTTAAGTGATGTCAACATGAAGACATACAGAGACAAACATCATACACACACACGCACACACACATGCGCACGCACACACAATTCATAAGTTACTTTATCATACAGAGAAAAATTGATATGAAAACTACATTTATCATAAATAACTCTACTTTAATAAATCAATACAAAATGCCATCTTCACTTCTTATAATGATTTTTATGCGTTGATATGTATATATGTAACCTAAACCTCCCGTTCTATCACCCTCCCTAACTAAGTCAAAACTCACACCACTCCTAACCGCAGCCACATCACTCATACCTTCACCTGTCTGTTAGCTTAAGCAGACATGAAATAGAAAGTGTAAGACAGAGAGAGAGAGAGAGTGTGTATGTTGTTCATTGGCAGACAAGTTTGTTACATCGAGAAAATAAGAGATGGCCTCTGCACAGTCAATTGACCTGCTAGAAATAACAGCCCTATCTCTCACTACAGCCATTGTTTAGACTACTGGCTGTAAGCTGTTTTATTTCATTTACACTGTAAATACCTGCAATAAAAGTATAAACGTTACCAAATCTCATATATCCCTCTCATCTTCCTGCTTTCCTTATCTCTGATAACTTTAGGCTCTCTTTTCCTGACATTTTGGAAATTTCGTAATAGTCTTTTCAGACAGACATATATTCTGTTATAACGTCATTTAATTAGCGTTCTTTTTATCCTGATTTATCATTTAAATAGGAAAAAAATGATTTACATAAAGGGAAGGATGTTGGAGCTTTACTCTTTTGAAATGTTTCTGTTATGATGTAATAATTGTCACATTTCCGTAACAAAAAAAAATCCTATTACATAAACCGCACAGAGAGCAGTGTTTCTGCTAGTATATACAATTCATCTACACATTAACATTTCCTTTCCACAGTTCAAAACTAACATATTTATTCAGGTTTTCTCATTTACTAACTTTCAAGCTTCATCCGGAACAATGTATGCTCAAGACTGACATACAGTAAATTTAAGTGGATATCTCTTTTCTATTGCTGTACCACTACATTTAAACATTTATGAGTTTACCACACCAATCTTAGAGAAACATAAAATGCCATACTTGAATTAAAAACTTTAAATCCTATCAATAATATATTTCCAAAGCTTTCTTGAGCTAGTAAGACATTTACATGAAAGAGAAGAAAGATACCAATGAAATTATTAAACAAGTTATGCCCATACCTAAATCTTCTAAAGAAGTGATGAGACCATTATCTCTGAGAGCTTTCGGCCCAAGTTCCACACCTTGTTTTCCCTAGGGATAAAAAATAGAATCGGGATTTAAAATTAACTGACAACTGAAATTATTTTATATTTGAAATTAGAAACAATTTAAATTATGAACATCCAGAAATAAATATTCAACACATACCAGCATGGAAAAGCAGATGAAAAAACAATGATGAAGATAAAAACGATAAAATATTCAGCTTTAATTAGGATTAATGATGATGATGATGATAACCACGTGGTAGACAACCTAACAGGTGGACCTCTCAATTTCATGAAGACACAGGGTTGCTACTCACAACAGCAGAGGACAGTGCATCTATTCAAGGGGGGTTACGGTGATCCAAGTGGCAGTAGAGAGCAAGGGTCTGGAGTGAGAAGACTGAGTAACATATATATATTTTTCATTCTCATTCGTCGCTTTTTACGTCTGTATTTCCATGCTAGCATGGGTTGGACGGAGATTTCTTGAGGCAGAATTTTTACGGTCGGATGCTCTTCCTGTCACCAACACCGAATCACTGGACGGCCGGACGTCTGTTTATTAGGAAACACAAACAAACGCTCACCGTTCAGGTTTTCAGCGGGAAGTAAACAAACAGATACAAAGACACAACACAAACACACATACACACATACATATACATACATATATATATACAACGGGCTTCTACAGTTTCCGTCTACCAAATCCACTCACAAGGCATTGGTCGGCCAGTGGGACTGAACCCGAAACCATGCGGTTGCGAAGCGAACTCCTTAACAACACAGCCATCTGCATATATTCGTTTCTTTTATTATTTTAATCATTTACTGGTTTCAGTCATTGGACTGCAGCCATGATAGGACCCCCACTTTGGAAAGTTTAGTCGATCAAGTTGACCCCAGTACATATGGTACTTAATTCATTGATCTCTATTGGCTGAACCACTAATTTACAGAATATAAACGAAGGGCACCAGTTATTAAAGTGATGTCAATGTAAAGACAGGCACAGGGACAAACACATACACACACACACACACAGTCGCATACATACACACACACACATACATACAACACACTTCCACATAGTTTTCTTTTAGCAGTTTCACTCACAAGGCATTGGTCACACTAAAGCTGTAGTAAAAGACACTTGCCCAAGGTGCCACACAGTGGGACCAAACTGGAAACCACGTGGTTGTAAAGTGAACTTCTTAACTACACAGCCTTGCTTGTACCTATATATATATATATCAACCCATGCCAGCATGGAAAACGGACATAAAACGATGATGATGATATATATATATATACATACATACATGCATACATATATATATATATATATATATACGATGGTTGTAC
>JAOPJM010108807.1:0-21027 GCA_027124095.1 Muusoctopus leioderma
ATACACACATACTAGAACTAACGCACACACACACTTATAGCCACAATTATTAATACTTCTATTCACTTATATTGACAATCTTCAACCACAATTATTAATGCTTATATACACTTATATTCACATTCTTTAATACTTATCTATACTTATATCCATAATTCTTAATAATGCTTATGTATACTTTTATTAATGCGAAAGTCTACATTAGAATACCCACTAAAAAAAGATACAACATAAGCTTTTACCTTCTCAAAGTTATTAGGAATTAAATCTATTGTTAATTTTTTTTCCTTTTCACATTATCTCCAATATTATTAAACAATTTTGAAATCTTTTGTAATTCTATATCCTGACTGTCATAAATAAATACAGATATCACACGTTTGGTCTGTTGGAAAAGGAAATTAAATGACAGTATTGCAAAATTAACTGTTAATAACTTTAATATTTAACATAGTGCAACATTAGGTTTTAAGTTAGTCTAACTAGTCTGGGTGTGGGTCCTGGTTGACCAAGGTAGGAAACACAAAGTCCTTAGACGAGTTTTCAGCAAATTTCCGTAGATCGATGACGTCCTCGGATAAGCCAATAGTTTTTCCATCATAAAACTCCATGCATGTTCAAAGCTCTTATAGAATTTCTCAAGCGAATGGGGAGCCTCCACTTGATGGCTGAATCTGCTAGAAATAGCAGCCAAATTTCCCTCAATTGAGACCCTACAATCTTTTTCTTTTTTAAAGTAGAAATTCTCATTAGAAAATGTAGTCTGAGATATTCTTTGTTTGAAAAAAAAAAAAAGATGGGATAGTTATGGCTGGAATCTTCTGGATTAAAGTTGACCCCCCCTTTTTTTTATAGTTTAGTCAGAGGAGAAAGGGAGGACCTTGGGCTAAACAACAACTATGGAAATTTAATTTTTGTTTTGTTTCTGGCAAATTGGCAGAGTCATTAGTGCATCAGACAGAATGCCTTGCAGGATTCATTGTGGTTGACTGTGCTCTGAGTTCAAATCCTGCTGAGGTCAACGTTGCCTTGCATCCTTCCGGGTCGATAAAATAAAATACCAGTCAAGTACTGTGGTTGTTAGCCGTGTGCCTATGTTATAAACAATTATTGTGAAGGTAAGAAATAGTGGCCATAGTCTTTTCCCATCCAGATATATTGGAGGATCATGAGCCAATGAGAAAGCCTCTACATCATCATTTCAACATGCTAGAAATAGCAGCTAAAGCTCACTCAAATAACACCCTACTGTCTTAAAAATAGAACGACACAGTAGTCTTAGATATACAAAAGATAGGATGGCTATGGGTGCAATGCTTTTGATCAAAGGTCTGTTCGATCAGGGTTGACTTTGGGCCTAAACAACAACAGCAGCAACTGGAAAATCAGAATAACTAGGTGAGCTTTGAGAAGTTTATGTTAATGTTCAGTTTGAAGATTAAAATTTGAATGGAATGAGTGAGTATTCGTAGATTTCCAGACACATAAAGTTCTATAGGTGTAACAAAAATAGTTATGAGAGGAGTGGAACTAGTTGGAAGTGATATAGAATTGGTTAATTCCAAGAAGCAATAAATCACTGTGGTAGTTATATGAGAGAAAAACAGAATACAACCGGATGATGGGCCAGTGGTCCTAAAATATTGGTTAATGAAAACTGATCTATTGCTTTTTTTTATGTTATCTAGATTTTTTGTTTTTTTTATCAGTTAGTCAGGAGGGAAGGGTTGCACCCATCACGATTTTTCAGGGCCTCTGAGGCTGGTGGGATGGAGGGAGAAAAGTATCCTCAGACCAGAAACCTGGCCTGAATTCTTGCAACAAAATGGATTCTTCTAGAGGCACCCAAGGGCCAGGTGGTGGTGTTAAACTGGGCAACGGATTAAGTCTACCACACAAGTAGGCTACGGTGGTTTACGAACTCAGAAGGCAAAGAACCAGAACAAATACCACAAGGCATCCTGTCTGATGTTCTAAGAATTCCACCAGTCCATCACTCTAGACTGGTACTTTATTTATCTACCTTGAAGAATGAAAGGCAAAATTGACCTCAGAAGGTTTGAACTCGGAGCACAGTGAGACTGAACAAATAGTGCAAGGCTCCAACACATCTGCCAATTCACTGTTTGTGTGTTGTTGTTGTTAAGCCCCAAGGTCAGCCTTGGTTGAGCAGACCCATGATCAAAGGTATTCCAGCTATAACCACCTGGTCTTTTTACAAGTATGTCTAGGACTACATTATCCAATGTGTCCTTTCGTTTCCCCAAACAGTTTGATGTAATTTAATGGAAAATTGGCTACTATTTCTAGGATGTGGAGTGACCACTTAGAGGCTCTCTAATTGGCTTGTGTGTGTGTGTGTGTGTATATGTGTGTACTTACTGTAGTAAGTGCACTGTCTAAGATATGTGAGCAGTACTCTCTACTGTAGGACATATTTGGACTTTGTAAATGGATAACAACTGTTTAGTACTGAAGTAATGTTTGGCCCAGAAAATGAAACCCAACCTCTCTTATTTATCTCATTTGTCAACAATTATATACTTTATACTAGAATTCACCTCCACTATCTATGACACCTCCATCAGCTTTCTTCATATTTGTCACTATCTATGATATCCTGCTTTCCACCTCTTTATACTACAAACCTATTGACAAACGAAAGAGCCTCTACATGGTCATTTGAACTGCAAGAAATAGCAGCCAAATGTTCCTCAAATCACACCCCACTTGTCTTACAAAAGGACACAGTGGATAATGTGGTCCTGGGTTCACTGCACCTAGGAAAGAAGACAGGATGGTCATGGCTGGAATGCCTTTGGTTATAGGTCTGTTTGATCAGGCTGACCTGGGACTAAACAACAGCAACAGAAATAAACCTGCTGACCAATTAGAGAGCTTCTATACAATTGCTCGACCTGCTAAAAATAGCAGCCAAATATTCCTCAAATAACACCCGACTGTCTTAAAAAAAAGGACACACTGGATAATGTGGTCTTGTGTGCACGGTGCCTAAGAAAAATACAGGATTGTCGCGACTGGAATGTCTTTGACTGACCATAGGTCTGCCCAATCAAAGCTGACCTGGGGCTAAACAACAACAGCAAACCTACCAATTTTCACTCTTATCTCTGTCCCCACCCCCGTTAGATCTGTCATCTCCTTCCCACAATTTCTTCAACTAGACAGTGCTCTTTGCCAGTCCCACTATCAGCAGATAGACTGCACTTCTGTCATACATATGTACACCTGAGGAGTCAATGAGGGAGTTTTTACGTCGTCACTTGACTTGCAAGAAATAGTAACCAAATCTCCCTCAAATCACACCCTACTATTTTAAAAACGGGACACTTTGGATAATGTAATCCTAGATACATTATCTCTGAATAAAAGACGAGATGGTCACGCTGGAGTACTTTTCATCATAAGTCCTCTCCCTCAAGGCTGACTTGTAGCTAAACAATAACAACAATGATAATACTTTAGAACCAAATTATTTTCTCAAAACTTCCCAACCCACAACCCTTCCATTAAAAAGTACTATTTTCTGTAATATCTGCTTTCTACTCAGTGACCATGAAACTGCCCCACACCCAACCAGCCTTGTTGCTTGCAAGTTCTGCAAGGCACTGTACATTGGTGAAACAAAGCACCTTACAGGTGACCACTTCCTGAAAGATCTCATTGATGTTGGTAACCATGTCTAGAGCATCTTCAAAACTGTAAAATTCATCAGGGCACTCTGCAGACAACATTTTGGTCTGTTGTGCCATCCAACACAAGGGACCCTCTCAGACCCCACGAACATAAGGAGAAGCATGTCATCTTCAGCCTTAGAACTTCTACTAGCCTCAATGAAGGTTTTTGTTTCTCATAATTCGCTTCAATCTCCTTATCCCAACCTTCATCACCTCCAGTTCCTTTTCATTTATGGAAGCCTCTGTTTGTGCTTGTGTGTGCATGCATTTCTGTTAAGGTTGTATACCTGTACATGTTCTCCTTCCATTCTAAGAGTTGTTTTTCGCTATCAGTTAAATCCCCACCCCACATACACCTGCTTTCCATTTTCTCTGATCTTTCCCTTGCTACAGCTCATTTTCTCCTTCTTCTCTTCCCAAACCATTTACAATATTTCCTGACTCATAAAACATTACAAGTGATAAGATGCACCCTATAATTAGCAAGGTATATTTTGGAAATAAAGTTTTTGACAATTTAGGAATATATTATTAAAGATGTATTTGGTAAAAATATCTAATTTAGAAGAAAATAGTTGTGCATTAACATAAGTTAGTACATCGCTACTGGACATGATCACTATGAACTGTCCATAAGGCTTGTTTACATTCCAACTACCTGTGCAGGCATTTCTGAGGTATTACCAAGTCCCGACTACCTCTGCAACCAACTAATCTCCACTGTATACTGTGGAGATCAGTGGTGCATTCACAACCCCATTATATTCAAAGGGAGAGTGTGTACGTATGATAGAAAGAGTCAAATAAAAATGAGTTTCCTCACCTTTCCACTTTATGACTAATTTTTAATGTGAAACATATTTTTCGAGATTGCCACTGATAGCTGAAGACTCTGTGTTTAGTTTACTGTCTATTAGATATAATGTCTATTAACACATCAATTACTACTGTCATCTGCACCACAGTCACTGCTGCTGGTTGTTTCTGGGTCTGATATCACAATTATTAAGGAACCAATCTTATAACATTATGCTCTCCCTACTCATGATTATCACACAACTAAAATCCCCATATTTGCTACAAATGCTAGGTATCACAACGTCTAAGGAAGCCTCTCTGTGATTGTTGGATCTGCTAAAAATAGTAACCAAATCTCCTTCAAATCATACCCCACTATTTCAAAAAAGGCAAGGACATATTATATAATGTAGTTCTGGATACCCTTAAACAGGCAGAATGGTCATAGCTGGAATTGCTTTGATAAAGTCTGCTCAATCAGGTTTGTCTTGGGTTAAACAGAAACAACACTAATTGGAGAATATATCAATTGAGATGTTGTTTGGATAAAATTCCCAAATTGAGATAAATAGTGTGATAAACTGATACTCCTGTAGTAATATATTACCTCAGAAATACATATATAACATAGGCATAGTTGTGTGGTTGAGAAGTTTGCTTTGCAACCACATGGTTTCAAGTTCTATCCCACTGTGTGGCACCTTGGGCAAGTGTCTTCTACTATATCCTCGGGCTGACCGATGCTCAGAAATACATATATAACATAGGCAGACAGAAACTGAGTGGAAACCCATCGTGTGTGTGTGTGCATATTTGTCTCTCTCCATGTAGTCTCCCTTGACATCATTTAAGCTACTGGTGTGCATTGTTTAAGTTGTTGTTGCTGTTAATGTTTAGCCCTAAGTCAGCCCTGATTGAACAGACCTATGATCAAAGACATTTCAGCTGTGACCATTTGGTTGTTTGTTTGTTTTTTGTGTTTGTCTTTCTTTTAGGCATAGTGTACATTATCCAATGTATTATTGGACTACATTATCCAATGTGTTATTCGTTTTTTAAGATGGTAGAGTGTGATTTGAGGGAGATTTAGCTGCTATTCATAGCAGGTTGAGCAAGCATAGAGATGCTCTCTCTTATGAACATATATTAATTATTGATATGTTAATGTTTACCGACCGACCAATCAGTAACATACATACATGACTTCAGGATAACTTTTCCCTAAGAGGTGTCTTGATCAATCCCATGCAGTGCAACATCTTATTTGGCCAAATAGGATAGATAGTAAAAGTTGGCAACAGGAATACTGCTTCAAAATAAAATATTCTTATCCAACTCATGCCAGCATGGAAAAGCTGACTATAAAAAAAAAAGGAAAAAGAAGAAAAGGATTTCTTATTTTTATTTCTAAAGCTTCACTGTATGGTGTGAACAAAACTAGATCTTCAGTCAATTGCCTAGTTGAAGAAACATTCATATAATTATACATTTTGTATACTAAGAGATTGCCAGGAAATTAGAGTTGTCAAACAGTTAGCAATAGAACATTTCAAAAGATGCTACATTTTAAAATGGTTAGCAGGCATTTCTTGATACAATAAATCAACAAGATAATTTGATGCCTAAATGTTTTATGGGATTTTTAAATTTTTTTTTTATTTCATTATTAAGGATGTCATGAAGTATTTCTGATAATGTTGTTTTACAAAATCACATCTTTATATAAAAAAAACAATCAATAGACTAAAATTTGATCAAGAAAACAGCAATAATGAAAGACAGGAAAAGATTATATGCTACATGACTAGACAGTATCTAAGAAGTGTGGAGCCCAATTACAACACTTTTTATTGGAGTGCCCTGAGTTTTATTGATACAAAATTAATTAATTCAAAATTAATTAACACAAAATTATGTAGAAATAAAGAAAAAGAATTATGAACATCATCCTGAATTTTTGTATTTGTTTATGAATTAGTTTTTTATTATTATTTTTATTAGTCAGAAGAGAATGGGCAGCATCTATGATTTTTACAGGCCCTCCCAGACTAGTAAGATCAATCTGGTTGATGTTCAGTTTGAATGTCTGCAGGTGGTTGACATATGCAGAAGAAAACGTGAGGACAGAAGTCCAGAGGACCGCAGTTCTCTGGAAGAAGACTTGGGAAAATGCTTGGGATCAGGGAGGGGGTAAAACATAGTAGGAATGATATGATGAAGAGAGATGGGTGTGTTGGTGGGCCTGAGTGTAGCAGGCATAGAACTAGCTAGTTCAGAGGAGCAGAGGTTGTTGTAATAGCATTATAAGAGCCAGAGAGAAGAAACACTATATCTGTGAATTAGTTGTTGCAGTATGTTGGTGAGGAAGTATTAACCAATTAGCCAAATGTCATTTTTGGTGATGCAGGCTAAGATATTTGTGTCTATAGCAGCAGGCAAATATCCCAGATATGTGAGTAGATCCCCATTGTGGGTTGCACTTGAGCTTGTTTGATCAGGTTTCTATTCTCAATGAATATTAAAAATTCACCTTAATGATGTTGATATCAAATTCTCAGATCTTATAAAACAGCATAGCTAAATTGAATACTCTTGGTCAAAACTGAAGAAATTTATATTTATAATATTTTCTTAGGGGTATATAAGTTGTTGTTGCTGTTAGTGTTTAGCCCTAAGTCAGCCCTGATTGAACAGACCTATGATCAAAGACATTTCAGCTGTGACCATTTGGTTGTTTGTTTGTTTTTTGTGTTTGTCTTTCTTTTAGGCATAGTGTACATTATCCAATGTATTATTGGACTACATTATCCAATGTGTTATTCGTTTTTTAAGATGGTAGAGTGTGATTTGAGGGAGATTTAGCTGCTATTCATAGCAGGTTGAGCAAGCATAGAGATGCTCTCTCTTATGAACATATATTAATTATTGATATGTTAATGTTTACCGACCGACCAATCAGTAACATACATACATGACTTCAGGATAACTTTTCCCTAAGAGGTGTCTTGATCAATCCCATGCAGTGCAACATCTTATTTGGCCAAATAGGATAGATAGTTTGTCTTGAACCTTCAGATAGCTCAAATGAAATATATTTATAGCTTATGAAAATATATCTTATAACTGTTTACTGCATTTTAAAACTGTTATCAATGTGTGAGTTTTTATGAAAATAAATTTACCATATCATTTAAATGGAATTGGCAAAATCAGTAGATTGCCGGGCAAAATTCCTTGCAGTATTTTGTTGCATGCCTTTTATCCCTTTACATTCTGAGTTTGAATCTTACCGAGTTCCACCTAGTCTTTAATCCTTCCTGTGCCAAGAAAATTTATACTAAGCAAGTACTGGAGTCTGTATAATTGACTATTCCCTTGCTTAAAAAATTGTGGCCTTGTACGTAGGTTAGAAATCAATTAAAAATCATAAAAATGTTATCATACAATTATATCAGTCAAAGTTCTAAAATTCTTAGCAGGTAGAAACAAAAATCAGAAATATAAAAGGGATATTTCAAAATAATCATGAAGAAAGGAAAAAATACTAAACTTAGGAGATTTGTGTGTGCGTGTGTGTGCATTTCTTTCTTTATATGTGTATATTTGTTTGTGTATGTGTGTGTTATTTTTTCTTTGTTTGTTTGACAGACTAAATGTCCTTCAGTATTGAGTTCTGTCTCTCAATATTACCATTAATCCCACTGGAGTCAACAGGGTAAGCACCACCAGACATGTAATTGGAGTCAATTCAATTGATTATACCACATCTACAGATAAATACCTGGTCTTGTTTGTGTCAGTATAAGAAATCATTATTCAACCTATTTAATTTTAACTTATAGTATTCTAAAATATTATTAAATTTAAAAAAAAGTTTACCCAGACATGGTTGTGGGATTAAGAAGTTCACTTCACAACTACATGGTTCTGTGTTCTAGATTTGTTTTTTTTAATTTTTTATTGGTTTGGTCTAGAGGAAGGGGCAAAGACAGGTGAGATCAGTGCAATTTAAACATTACCTTAAAGTTTTCTTAATGAATGAATCCTTTTTTCAATTATTTTAAAGTTTTGCTTAGGTCAAAGTACTGTATTTGTTCTTAGCTAAATAACTGACATGGTCCCTATTTGGGGTTATCAATATTAAATTGATTATTAGAACTAAGCAAAGAGTTAGGGACTTGTTCTGCCTTTACCATGGGTTTGTCTGGTATTGCAGTACTTTCAGGATTCCACCCATCCCCCACCAGAGCAAATAAGCTAATGAGGGAACCTCTATATAAATTGCTCAACTTGCAAGAAATAGCAGCCAAATCTCTCTTCAAATCAAACCCTCCATCTTTAAAAAAAAGGGAAGAACACATTAGATAATGTAGTCCTAGATACCCCAAAAAGATGGGATGGTCATGGCTGTAATGATGGTCATAGATTGCTTGATCAGTTTTGATCTGGAGCTAAATAACAACAACTAGATTTTAAGCTCAGCTCTGTTGGGATCATTTAAGTGAATCAGTTTAAAGCCAGCCATATGTGCCAATCTGTGGATGTAAGTTTCAATCACAATAGGCAACACCGACTTATTGGTCTCACATGCAACATATGCACATTGAAGATGATCTTAAATGGTCACCGCATATCCCACCTTATATGTCTTTTACAACACGATAACCAGAACAAAGTTTATGAAAAGTTGATTCCACTGGAATCCTCTTCTATATTACACCCTAATGATTTGCTGCTTTCCTTGGCAAACCTTGCTGATGGTTCTTAACACCAACAAAGATTTCACCATGCTTACTATTATAATCTTCTGAGAAAATGTCCAGATATCTGTAGAGTGTCAGATAAAATACCTTGTGTTGTATTGTTACATTCTTTTACATACTGAGTTCAAACCCCACTCACGTCAACTATGCCTTCTTTTCACATTCTGAAGTCGATATCGATTAAACTCTTGAAGGTAGTGCCCCAGAATGGCCAACAGAGTTGTTAGCGCATCGGACATTATGCCTTACTGTATTCATTCTGGCTCACTGCACTCTGAGTTCAAATCCCACCGAGGTCAACTTTGCGTTTCATCCTTACAGGGTTGATAAAATAAAGTACCAGTCAAGTACTGGGGTTGTTGGCCTTGTACCTATGTTAGAAACAATTATTATGTAAATTTATGCCAAAAGAAAAGTTTCATTCAATTTCAGACGTCTTTTATTGATTGTTTTTGTTGTTCACTATTTATATTTTTTTCAATTTGAGATTTTGCAAATTTGCATATTGCATATTTGCAAATAAATTAATCAAGTAATTGGTTCTATAGCTGCATGGTTTACTGTGTGGCAACCATTTGATCATGAAATGATTAGACTGAGGTTTTCTATCTAGTTGCACACTTCAAGAGATGAAGAAGGGTCTGAATTCTATGACATTGCAGTCAGTAATTTTGTGTGTATGTGTGTTGTACATACATTTATATACATACATATGTATATAGAGACACAGACAGACAAGCACATCTATATACATACTTATGTACATTCACACACAAATACACATGCAAATACATACACACACACACACATAGTTGAGTGAGTATTGATGTTATTTAGCCTGAGTAGGCTCTGATTGAGCAGACCTATGACCTACCAGTCTTTTTTTCCAGTCATAGTGTAGCTAGGATTACCTTATCAAAAGTGTCCTTTTTCGAAGATGATAGAATGGGATCTGAGAGAGATTTTGCTGCTATTTCTAGTAAATCAAGCAACTATGTAGAGCAAAGGTGAGGAACCCCTCACTCGCAGGCAAAATTTTGCTCATATATTCAAATTTGAAACCGCTCGCTGATGAAGTCTATAAAAATCCAAATGAAAAAAATGGTTTAAGTGTTAAGACCAAAACAGTAATTTAATATAAGTTGCATACTTCTGAATTTGTAAAATTAAAGATTCATTATCACAGTTTCTTATACACTTCCAGTTCTCCCCTGGTACTAAAAACGTTTTCTCTCCCACCCCTGGTGTAGGCTTATCAGTAGGCTTGTAGGATACAGAGGGGAAAGTGGATGCTGTTACTAGTGATAAAGTTACTCAGGAAGCTGGCAGAGAGAATGGAAAGGAATTCTCAATGCAATCATTAATGTACCAGCTGTATAGCTCTAGAGTTATCCTTGTGAATTGAGCAACAATTTGGGCCTCAAGAAGTTAGTGTAATCAGGGCCCATCTAAGCCCCCATAGCTAAAGCTCTGATTTTTGTTGGTAAAATTCACCAGAAAATGTGAATCAATATAAAGTGGGGATGAGTTCAATCAACTAAACACAAGAATGAAGTCGAGTTGGGTTTGAGTATGGGCAGCTGTCAAATAAGTATTGTAGGCCATTGTTATTGGGGGAAGCCAGTCTATAAAGATTTCCCAACCATAGCAAAAGAAAGTTTGTTGGATCTAAGGGGTAAATGTAAAGGAGTTGAAAAGGTTTAGGGTGTGGTTAATGTCCTTGATGCTGAGGAGTTTGGGATTGTTGGGTTTGTGAATTTGGGGGAGGAAGTAGATACTGGAGGTTAGATGTGATTGGAGAAAGTAGAGTGGAAAAGGTAAGTTAATTAACAGCGGTGGAGATTTTTCTGAAAGGTGTAGTCTTTGTTTTACAATATTCTTTTACTGGTTTCAGTCATTGAACTGCAACCATGCTGGAGAACTGTCTTCTTTAAGAGTTTAGTCAATTACATCAAACCCAATAATTTCTGTGGTATGCATTTTCTTGATTTTGGATGAAGAAAAGACAAAGTTGGCCAGGGCGGGTTTTGAACCCGGAACATAAAGAGATGTAATCAAATGATCCAAGGCATTTTTTTCAACCTTCACCAATTCTTCCCCCTCCCCCACACACACTGCACTTCTGCACAGTTTCCATCTATGAAATTTCATTCTGAAGAATTTAGTTGACTCAAGATTGTAGTATGACACTTACCTAAGTGCTGCGCAGTGGGATTTAGCCTGGAGCCACATGCTTATGAAGCAAACTTCTTAACCACTCAGTCATGTCTGCACCAAGCTATACAAGTACAGTGGTCTTTCTTTCATACATATGGTTTCTCAATATAGTCAACTTGTATATATATATTAACATTACACAAACAATGGATCACTTTCCTTTCCAATTAAATCCACTGCATTCACTGTCTGTGGTTCACTGTCATACAGCATTCACTGGTTTTGCACATATCTCATATAGTCTGTCTACCATACAATCAAATAAACAAACAAGGCTGCTTTAGCAGATCTATGATCAAAGGCATTCCATGATTTAACAGTAGCATAATATCAATACACCTGTGTATTTACATATACACAGGCATAGAATTAAATGTTTATATGATGCATGTATGATGATGATGGTGGATCCTCTGTTGTTTTTGACAATGAGTGTTCAGTTGTTTGATCAACTGAACTACTTGTTAAATTAATGTGTAAGTGGCTGAGTATTCCACAGACACATGTACAGTTAACGAAATCCTCAGGCAGAATCAATATGACACAGTATGCAACGAGGCTGGACTTTGAAATTACAGGTACAATCCATCCAAAAGGCTCCAACACGGTTTCCATCTACCCAATTCCACTCACAAGGCTTGGATCAACCCAAGGCTATGGTAAAAGATACTTGCCCAAGATGCTATGCACTGGGTCAAACCTTGAATCTCATGATTGCAAAGCAAACTTCTTAACCATTTGGCTATGCCTGCATCCACAATACATGTTTGGGTGTGTGTGTTTGTGTGTGTGTATACACATACATACATACGCACTAAATATTTGCTTTAATGATTTTGTATAATTATCTGAAATATGTTTCTGTTATACCAGATACATCTACAAATTCCAGTATTTGTACAGATTTATACAATCTGACTAGAGTGCCTGTGTGGTCCTAACTGCAGATAGAAGCTGAATTAGAGCCAATTACGTTGAAATTATAATCTAAGTTCTCAAACCTACTAACTTGAAGGCTTTTAACTCCAAAATTATTTTAGAACAAGACAAAGTATTTATTCTTACATAGGATTAACTCATTTTCTTTCATAATTTTTGTCATATATACATTAATATATTTTTTACTGGTTTCACTCATTGGACTGCAAAATGCTGTGAGACCCGTCCAACCCATGCCAACATGGAAAAAGTGGATGAAGTGGAGGTTTTGATGTTGCTGCTGCTACAGTTCCAGCAACACACAAACACTACAACATATAAAACATACAAACATTATAAAAATGTGTTGTAGAATGCCCGAGTGGCACCCTATACAAACCAGAAAAAGTTTGTCCTCTTGGCTTAGTAGAATGCTTAATGTCATGATATTCATTTTTATATCTATTTCACATTTTTATTAAACGTCTAAATGTCTGAGATGAGTTATTGTCAATAAATATATATATATATTTTCGGACTATTAACCTCATCTTTAGACATGAAATGTTTAAAAAACTATTTACATTTACACAACATCTAATGATGAGTGGATATCAAACCAATCAAAACATAGTGTAGCTGTAAATATTAACAAAAATGTTCATCTCTGATCATGTAGTTAATAGTTCGAAAAATTATAGTCTTCATATTCATTCAACATTTATTTAACATTTTCACATTTATTTATTTAACATTTATTTAACAATTTTATATACCTTTTTAGTTCTAGAATTGGTTCGATAGTTCTGCAAATTCAGATATTGGATTGTTTGGTGAAAATGCTTATTCAACTTGATACAAAAATTCCCTCAACCATGAAATTAACATTGTGCACATTTGTTTTTAAATTTTATTTTACTGAAGCAAGTAGTGGAACATGTCTTTCCAAAGAACATTTTTTGCCAAAGGAAGATAATGTGATGACAGAGTCTGTTTTTTTTTTTTGGGGGGGGGGGGGGGGGGTTACCTTCCTCCGAGTATTAACTTACTGACCTGCTCAGAAATCTTCAATTTTCAAAATTCTATCAGTGTCTCAAAAATACTTGATTTTACAGTTCTTGCTTAATGTTGCATCCAACACTGAAAGCACTATATGTATGTGTGTGTGTATGTACATGTATCTGTGTTTATGTGTGCATATCTGTGTGTGTGTGTGTGTGTGTGTGTGTGCGTGTGTGCAAGAATTATATATTAAAATGGAGAAAGGATGAAGACTGTCTCATCTTGTTTAAAATGAGTCTATCTGAAACAATATAATTAGACAATTGGAGTAGGGCCATCATTATTGACACATATTGTCATATATGTATGTATAATGTCCACTCATATTCTGATACAAAGTTATTAAATCTCTTCAGAGCCAAGCCTAAAATCATCAAATGCAGATGATTTAGTTGTGACAGTTCAGAATGACATCAGTCAAATAAGTCAATTAAAATTACAGCTGTAGACCAAACTGTAGACCAATCTGTTTACTTTGCAGGGAAAGCTTAACTTTTTTACAGATTAGTTTATATGTATATTCGAATTAGCTCTAATTTATTGAAAGGCAAGCACTCTACAAATGTTAAAAGAAGATACATGCATGTTAATAATCTGGAATTTTCTTAAAATTATCCATACTCACACACACACATTTACATATACACAAACACACATATACACTTTTATACGCACACACACACAAACACATGCACACCCTTATAAACCTATCGCCTTGTGTTTATATATATAGATGTTTCTGCTCAGCCACATCTCTTTTACTCTACCAGATTCTCTTGCAGTATTCATTCCGGCTCACTGCTCTCTGAGTTCAAACCCCACTGAGGTCAATTTTGCCTTTTGTCCTTTCGAGGTAGCTAAATAAAGTGCCAGTCTAGGGCAGTGGACTGGAAGAATAGTCAGAGCATCAGACAAGCTGCCTTGCAGTATTTGTTCCAGCTCTTTGCATTCTGAGTTCAAATCCTGCCATGGCCTACTAGGGTGGTAAACTTAATCCATCAGTTTAACACCACCACCTGGCCCTTTTGGTGCCTTTAGCAGAGTCCACTCTGTTGCAAGCATTCGGGCCAGGTCTCCGGTCTGGGGATACCTTCCTCCCTCCTTCCCTCCCTTCCACCAGTCTAAGAGGCCATGTAAAAGGGTGATGGGCAATGTCTTCCCTCCTGACGAGGCGATAAATTAAAAAAAAGGAATCTCTTGAGTAGAACATTTCAAAATGCATAGCAAGTGTAGTAACTCTGTATTCATAATATCAGTCAATATCATCATTGTGGTATCTTTCAGAGTGAAGTAAGTTATTTGAATGGTTGGGATATCTGTACATGATGAGTTGAACATGGTGGTGGACTTTTACACAGCAGCCATCACAGGCAGCCTGTAATCAGAAAGCAGATCCAATAATTAAGTGGACCTTAGTCTGAAACAGAGAACTAGAGTGGTTTAATATTTCTTTCTCTATACTCATACAAGAAATTAGCAATGCAAGCTAATGAAACATTTGTTAATTCTTCTATACTCCTGCTATTCACAGCAGTGAGCTGTACATACTCAGTGGTATATATTTACATGTAGCTGGAGTCAGCTATTTGAGAGTTAAGTGTGTTGACTATGAAAACTAAGTAGTATTTGTTTCAAGATATAAACCCTCAAACTTTTGACCATATGTCCAACACTCATGAATGTACCTATATGTAGCATTCAGCCAATCCAAATGAGAAACTTACATTTCATATACTCTTATTTTCTTTACTCTTGTACTGATCCCAGCTAGTGGGCTTTGATCATAGACTTAATCTGTCACACGGTTTAACATCACCACCAGGCCCTTGTGAGGGACACACTGGATACATGATTTGAGTAAGTCTTGGCTAGAATGTCTTTGATCATAGGTCTGCTCAATCAGAGCTGACCTGGGGCTGAACAACAACAACAACAACAACCATTGATAAAACTATCAATAAATACTTAGGTATTTATACATTTGTAATGTTGATTTATTCTTCAGGATCATGCTAGCATGTTGTTGTTCAACACTTATTGAGTAGATCTATAATGAGGGGCATTCCAGCTGTAACCATCCCATCTTTTTTGTATGTTTAGGACTACATTACTCAATGTGTCATAATTCCCCCTTTTTTTAATGGTAGGGTATGATTTGAGGGAGTTTGGCTGCTATTTCTTGCAAGCTGAATGACTAACAGCTGAAGGAGATGGGACATAATCAATCCAATAAACCAGTATACTATTCATATTTATGTTATCAACTCCAGAGGGATGAAAGGTAAACCGGACATAAAGATAAGGTTAAATACTATAAAACAATAAGTCCAATGCTGTACCAATTCTGCTAACTAATTGTAGTTGTGAGTTTGTAATACTGAACAAACAATTGATTAGGATTAAACAGCTAGCTAGATTATTTTGTGTTATAACAAAAAGCCCTTGTATGTATTCAAAGACAACAAATAGTAAATTATCTCTGCTAACTTGCATTCAGTCAAATATATATCACCTCAAACTAAACATTATTGCTGCATATTTTATTAAGTGAAAGCTGAAAAAAAATCATCTGAAATGAATGCTCATAAAAATGTTATTTAAAGTTGAAATAGATAAGGTCAACAATCATCATTATCATTATCATCATCATCGGCATCAATCGTCAATTTACCATCTGTTTTTCCATGATAACATGGGTTGGACAGAGCTGCCACACACCATATTGTGAATCATCTCGATCCTTTGTTATCTTGTCTGTAAGGCACACATTATGAAATCTTATGTCGTCACTTCTTCCCATGTCTACCTCAGTCTTTCTCTGCAATGGACATCTTTCTCTATTATCATACAGCAATTTCCTCCCACCTCATCTTGTATTATCCATTCAAGCCACATGTGTCATTCATGTGTACATTGACTGATACCTTCAATGTCCAGCTCCTTCTCCAAGCTTACTTCTGATTTGCCTTTCATTCAAGTTGATATTTCACAACAGATGGATCATATCAGATTCCTTTCTCTCCAACCTCCATGGATCTTCCCCATTCATTGTTTATGTCTCACAGCCCTGCAACATCATACTTTTTTTTATGCATGCTTCATACAGCCTGCCTTTTGCACAAGAAGAGAAGCATTTTGCTGCTGGCAGTAGTAACTGCTCTCTCACTCTTTATGACCACTTCCTTGAACTACTATATTATTAAAAGTTCTATGATACAGTCTTTGGACACCTGAACATTTTTCCAGATTTGGGACTTTCACTGATTCTGCCTAGAGAACAGGATTGTCGGCATATAAAAGTTCTCAAACAGATATATCATCATCATCATCATCATCATCATTCTATGGCCCCTTTCCATGCTAGTATGGGTTGGATGGGCTATTTCGGCCTGAGTCAGCTCCTATTTGGAGTCACCACTCTCCAAAACAGATTGGGGGACCACACTACACTCGTATGTTGTATTTGGCTTGGTTTCTACAGCTTGTTTCCCTTCCTATCATCAACCGCTTTACAGAGTGTACTGGGTGTATTTTATCGTGGCACCAACACTAGAAAGGTTACCATGTCCACAACACAACTAAGAGACCTCTCTACCCTGTGTTGTCTCTGTCCAATCTTTACAGAGTGCACTGAGTGCATTTTATCATGGCACCAACACTACAGAGGATGCCTTGTCTCTTGCAGGCTATAATATGTTGCAAAACATATTATACAAAGTATGTTACTATTATGTATACTCACATACTTAATTAAATATACAGGTACTTAGCCACTCATATATTCACATTTACAAACACAGTCTTTTAATGCCATATCAAAATATTTCATTATCCCTAAGATTATTACTGTAATTATTAATTTTGGTGAAAATAAATTTAATATACATTTTGGAAATGTCTTTGGTCACATTCTTTTATATATTCCTTTATATAACAATATCTTTTTACAGATAAAGAGTGTTAAATTGAAGCAATCGAATGCAGATGCCCACTACATGGACAGAGGTGTTACTATAGCGATTGTATTGACTACCATAGGAGGACTGTTATGTCTTGTTCTTCTTGTATTACAGGTATGTAATTATTTTTTCTCATATTGTTCTTATTAAAGTTGAATCATTATTTACATTATTTTTCTTTAAAAGTAATTTTTAAAAGAAAGGGAAAATGAGAATTAACTAAAGCAATAACAAAATAACTACAAACATATGCAATTTTAACACACAATGGTTAGTTTCACTTAAAATCTTACTTCTATTTCATGATTATTTGGATACCTCTGATGTCCATTCCCTTTTAAGTCTTTTAAATTATAAGGAAGACATTAATATGCATAACTTTATGTTACCAACCTTTTATAATGTCAGATTTTCCTTGGAAGAAAAATTGCGTTGTTAATCTCATCAACACCTAGCAGAGAACTCCCTAACAAGAATTTATTATAATATATGCTATCAAAAGTATGGACACAAAAGAACTAGTTGCTATAATACTCACTAATTGTTACATAGTAAAAAGTTAAAGTGTAAGATAGATTCTTTGGCTTTGGATTTGAGCACCCTGGGGTCAAAATATATCTAACATTTCAGCCAGGAATCAACATTTGCCTTCATTTGTTTGTGTTTTTGTTTACTGATTTGACTTTTGGTGGTGCAAATCACTAACAAATCTTCATAAATTCTAGGGATTATATTTAATTCTTAGATGAGTTTCTAAAGGGATAACCCATCAAAGCCTTAACGCTTTCATTTTTTAACAGATCAACCTGCATGATTATAGAATTTATAACAAAACTAAAATGCATTAACTAAATAACAATTACACAGAAGCTAAATACGTTACAAATAAGAAACCAAAAAATATAGATTCCAAAGAAACTAGCATTGGTCTGCATTGGCAGAAAAACAATTAATAAAATGTCAAAATTGACCTCAATTTATGGCAAACAAACTTATTTTATTTTATAAATTTATTATGCTACTTCTAACTATAAATATTGAAGTAATAATAAAACGAAACAAAACAGAATCTAAGCCAATCCCATACTAGGAAAACAAGTAGAGGAACTAACAGTTATATTTCATACAAGTGGCACTAGAGATACTAACAACTATAAATTTATTTCACGTTCATATTTTTGCTACAATTATACCTATTTCAGCTAATCAATAATTTAAAGCAAAAAAAAGACATACCATGCATGCACATTTTTTTTTATATCTGGTATACCTGGACTTTATGAAGTCTTTTGACAATGTTGATCATGGGATAATATGCTCTAAGCTATGCAATCATGGCATAGTTGTATGACTTCCTAAGGGACAGATGGCAAGTTGTTTCAGTCTATGGTTATCTTTCAAAAATGAACTCTCTGAGAGAGAGAGAGAGAGAGAGAGATGCATATATGTACGTTTATATATGTATATATGTTTGTATATATATATATATAAGAACAAAGGTTACACAAAAGGGAAATAGTACTCAGTGCTGAGAGTCTTGAAGATCGGTTCAGGGTATATCCCTGTGCCGTGAAACTAGCACTAGCCAGTAACTCTATAACACGAATCAATAAACATATATATATATATATATATATATATATATTTAATCCAATTCCAGTTTTCTATTACTCCGGTGTTTCCCTGATGTGACATACCCCGTTGGTTCTTCAGATAGGGACTGGAAAACTTAGAGTCTGGAGAAGATCCCAGGGGAGGGAGGGGGAAGAGAGGGGGTGGGTACCTAAATTGGCGGAGTAGAGGTGGAAAAGGGAACACAGGGGGGGGGAGAAGAAACAGGAGAAGAAGAGGGAGAGAAGGAAGAAGAAGACAGAGGAAAAGAAAAAGAAGAAAATGGAAAAAGGAGGGCAGAAGGGCCATTAAGTTCTGGGATGAAACTAATAAATATGATAACAGTCAGTGGTCAAGGTAGACACCTTGTCGTCTCAGACCATCTTTGCCACAGTTCGCAGATACAGTTCTACATACAAACAAATGAATAAATAAAAGATAAAAATTCTTACACACACACACACATGAATTGAATGCAATGTACATACATAAATGCGTCTATACACACATACCTAAAGGAACAGATAAAGATAACAATTCTTACACACACACACACACACACGCATGAATTGAATGCAATATACATGCATAAATGCCTCTATACACACATACATACACACATAGATACACCCACAAGTACCCCCATATACATAAATATATATATACATATACATATACATAAAAACATATACATACATCCACAAGTACATATGATGTTTCTAAATATATTTAAATATATATACAATACACAAAATCGCATACACACATCCATACGGGCACTCACATACATCCACCCACACACTCACATGCACATATCTTAAAATAAAATAAAATAGTAATTAATTAAGCCAAGTGGACAACCGCATGCACACACACAGACACATAAAGATACCTTTATATACATAGAGAGATACATTTATACATATAAATATTATAGGGATTAAATACTCGCACACACGCAGACACATATATATATTCACATATATAAAATATATATACACACAGATATACATACATATATACATTAAGATTCTTGGGCACACGCACATGTGGACTCACACATACACCCGTGCAGATGCTCTCGCACACACACACACACACGCACATAATGGCTTAAATAGGATAGTTAAACAGAGTGGACATACACACGCACACACATGTAAATACGTTAATGTATATACATATACACAAAAACACAAACACCCACACATTCATACGGGTGCTCACACACATCCAACCACACACACACACACACACACACATGATAGCTTCAAATAAAAATATAATAAATAGGGATTGATTGAATAAAGTGAACAACCCCACACAGAGACACACAAACATACATCTATATATATATATATATATATATATACACAAACATATAGGTAGATAGACATACATACATATAGGGGTTAATTAAACAAAGTGAACACCCACACACACACACACACACACCCGAAGATACATTCATATATATAAATATGAAATGCAATAAATAGATAAAGGTTAGCTTCCTCGATGGAAGCTAACCTTTCGATACCTGGCTGACAAGGCCTGCAACCTATGAGCGTCGCCCTGCACCCGACCTTATCCCAGGATTTACCAGCTTCATGGACACCTCTACCCCATGGATTAATGATTCCACCAAGGAGTAGCTGATTCTATCAAGGAGTAGCTGATTCTACCAAGGAGTAGCTGTACCACCCGTATTACCTACCATCTTGTCCAGATTACCCACCATCTTGTCTGGAGTACAGTTCTGCTGTTTTGTTACTACCATGACTCTTTTATTATTTATTTTTTTAATCTATTTATTGCATTTCATATTTATATACATGAATGTATCTTCAGGTGTCTGTATGTGGGTGTTCACTTTGTTTAATTAACCCCTATATGTATGTATGTCTATCTATCTATCTATATGTTTCATCATCATCATCATCGTTTCACGTCCGTTTTCCATGCTGGCATGGGTTGGACGGGTGATTTCGGCCCGCATCG
>JAOPJM010108906.1:0-13889 GCA_027124095.1 Muusoctopus leioderma
CACACACACACACACACACACACACACACACACACACACACACACACACACACACACACACACACACACACACTCATTCACACACACACACATACACACACACTCATTCACACACACACACGCACACACATACACACACACACACACACACTCCCTCACATATATATACACACGCATACACTCATAAACACCCGTACATACATACACGCACATAAATATATACTTGTCAATAACACACACACACACAGACACACACACACACAGACACACAGACACACAGACACAGACACATCCACACACATCCACACACACACACACACAGACACACAGACACAGACACACACACACACACAGACACACACACAGACACACATATATATATTCATGCGCGTACAAATATGTGTGTGTCTGTGTGTGTTCGTCTCCGTTATAAAATTACACGTGGATTGACATCAATCAATAATATAATTCTGCTTTATTGACAGAAATAGATGATCGTCGGACAAAATGCCTCATGGTATTTAGTTTGGTCTCTCAACATAGTGATTTAAACTGACCAGAAATGACTTTACTTAGCATTCTTCCAGTCTCCTAAAAACAAGAATCAATAATACTCAATAATATTCCAAACCTTCCTTTGCAAGTATTGGCCTTAGGGCTAATATAAGAAATCAATAATATGCTGGGTTCGATTTGATCAGCAATAATCCTCCTCCACTAAAACTAGACTTTGTGCGTAAGCAAGAAAACATTAATTGTATGACTGCTGAAATATACCGAGGGACGCCTGCTGCACAGAAAATTAAGTACCTGGGTATTTTTCGTCAGTCATTCTTTTATATTGAATTGCCAGTCAATCTTCATTCACAAAAATTCTTTGTACTTCTCTATTCATCTAAAATCTGCTGTAACGGATAGACTATATCTGGAGTTGTCACCTTACTGCTAAAGATTAGACTAGCTCCCCATTGCATTCAATATTTAACTCATTTTTAAAGTTAAGTTATAGTCCTTCTCGAGCCTATGGGCCCATTAGGCTGGAGTTATCCCGGTTCCACTGGCGTTAAGCAACTGAGAGCACTAGACACCCCCTCCCCTCTAAACTGGACGCCAGTCCGTCGCAGGGTTAAGCACCAGCTACTATTGGTACTAATTTTCAACTGAGTAGACTGGAGCAACGAGAAATAAAGTGCCTTGCTCAAGGAGACAACGCGCCTCCCGATCTGGGAATCGAACCTACGACGTTATGATCGTGAGTCCAACAATCTAACCACTAAGCCGTGTGCCTTCCCTACTTAATTTTCTTAATTAAAATACAAGATTGCCTCTCTGCGATTTTTGACCTGCATCAGCCATTGAGATAAAGATTGTTCTCATCACTATGGTTGTAATCTTAATTAATTAAAAGTTTGTGATTTACTACACCAAGTATTCTAGCAGCTATTTTACAATTGCTAACTGAAGTTGTGGTAGTGTATGCTGCACATTAAGACACCAACTCCTGGCAAGCCGAGACTACGGTTTCAGTACCGCCTATTTAACTTCATTTAGTAATCTTTGCCCCTGGAACCAACTGTAGGAACATCATAATTCATATTTTCTCTTATCTAAAATATAAACTT
Organism: Muusoctopus leioderma; assembly: GCA_027124095.1. NCBI lineage: Eukaryota > Metazoa > Mollusca > Cephalopoda > Octopoda > Octopodidae > Muusoctopus > Muusoctopus leioderma. Next base: position 1,623 of record JAOPJM010108906.1, read on the forward strand.
TTTGTATTTAGTCATAAACCTTGAAATCCCACTGTTACCATGGAGGAAAAATGGACAGCACAACTTCCATTATAGTGCCTCAAAAATATAAAACGTCTCAGACAATCTAAAGAAAATAAATTTGTATTTATATTATGTGGCGAACGTTGAAAATGAAGTGGTAAGCTCCTGGCGAGTGTCTACGTCTAGATTTCAGTTACGCTGTTAATGTTCTTTGGATAAGCATGGACATTACACCATTTTAGTTTTCTCTTCATCTAAAACTGCAGTCTTGAGTGTAATTCCACCCAAAGATATGTCTACACACACATGTACACACACACACACACACACACATACACACACACACACACACACAAACACACACACACACACACACACACATATATATATATATATATATATATATATATTGTAATTTTAAACTGTTGGTGAACGATTCTGTCGTGCCTCTTTAAATTTGAAATATTGTATGGACGCCAATATTTCATATGCGGTTATAAGATTCATGTTTTTGAGGAGCATTAACGGGAAGTGAAATCGAAAGCAGTTCACTAGAGAGAATACATTTTGTGACGGACATATACATAAATAGTATAAACACTTAAAATGTGGTTTTCTATTTGAGCAATTATGATATTACGTAGAGCTCGATAGAATACTGAACAACACGCAGAAAGTTAAGTCTGCGTTATGTCTATTGCAAACACATTTAATACCCAACAACCTAGTTCTTTTAGCTCTAAAACAGGGTAGGATAGTTCATTCGGACTTAAAGATTTATTTAGATTCTTGTTAAAGATGTGAATGGCATAGAATAATATATACCTTCCTCTATAAATCGTGCAGACCCAGGATCAAAAGTATTTCAGCGGTACACAACCCATTTTCCCGCAGACATACTGTATCTATGTTTACCTTATCCGATGTGACCTTCCTTTTAAAAAAAAAAATCTAGAAGGGTTTGATTTGAAGGAGACTTGGCTGCTGTTTTTGGTAGGTCGAGCCTTTGAAAATCACTATGGAAGATTAAAAGCAAGTGTCATGCAGTAAGAAGTCAGCTCTAAGCAAACAGAGATAACTCGGTTTTGAATCCCTTCTGAGGTTTTCCCATTTTCTGCATATAGAATGAATCAATATACATAATTGCAGTAAGTGTCCTATTAATTAATGGGGGGAGGCAATTATTCCAATACAAAGTTCGTAGAACGTCGATAAGTTCGATTATCGCGAGGGGTGGAAAGTTTAAAGTTTCGGGCTCTTATTCTTCAACTGAATGTAGAGACAGACAACGGTGTTGTTGGCGCGACTGTCGGCAGTGAATGAACAGGGAAGATGCAATGAAGGGAGGCATGTATGTGTGGGGAAGTAATGGGTATAATGATAGAGAGGGGAAAAGAAGTGGTGTGAGACAGAATGAGCGGGAGACAATAAACAGGAAAAGGACGGCAAACGGATATTGGTCAGAATGATCTAGAAATAAAATCTCACGTAGGCTGGGGTAAAGTCTACGCATAGAAAGACAGAAATGAACATATACACAGTTATTTCGAATTAGATTGATGATGCTCACTGCATTAAGTATCAGTTTCGATTCCCGGTTCCCAAATTTACTTTATTTCACTTCTCTTAAGTCATTAATGTTCATAACATTTGCATGCATCTCGCAAACGTACAGATCAGCAGTCCTATAAATTTATACCTGTAAGTACTCAATATAATGTATCGCATAGTGTGGTATGGAGCCTGGAGTTGGAGGGGAGGTGACGTCAGGGGACAGGAAGTCGGGCCCGGGGAACCGGGAGGGCAGAGCGACGACGAGACACGCACGTGCGAGTGAAGCTGAGAGGACGACAGTGTTGTGGAGGCAGAGAGGATACGCATTGCGAGAGGACAGAAGCTGCTACGCTACCAGGAACTAAGGTAAGGTGAATCATCCTTACTACTACAATGTACTACGTAATTATCACAAATAAAAAAAAACACTGCATTCTTGTATTTGTATCTGCGCACAATTATATCCTTTATATACGCACTTGAAGATATATTTCATAGAGTTTATGGAAGACCAAATTTCTGTATTGATGTGGCAATTGTACTTGTACGTGAAATGTTTGTTGTATGGTACATTTCGGTTGTCAACTTGATGATTACCAACTTGGCATATATGTCACGGCACCTTCTGAAGAGAGGGTATCCCTCTACATTAGTCGTTGTGTCATATCTGAAGTATTTAGGAAATCTTTTGCAGGATTTATTGTTCCCCTTACAGGATGCATCGGGATTTGCTTCAACACAGGATCCGTGTATCTGACATTTTTTAACAATATCGTAGAGGGTTCGCCATGCAGAGAGAGCCCTGTGATTTAACTACAGGGTCTATTCACACAGCTAGGCACGCAGTAGAATCGATTGCGAGTCCCGGGTTCGATTCTACTGCATGGTATCTTGGGCAATTATTTTTTTTACCATAGCCTCGACTTGACTCAAGCCTTGTGAGTGAAGTTGGGTAGATGGAAACTGTGGAAACTCGTCGGATGGACTGTACCTGTAGTTCAATGGGCGAGCCTTGTCGCACTATGTCAGACTGATTCTGCAAATCTAGGAATAGCAGTCACAGGAAAACAATTTGCAGCCACACACATTAAATTGTCTTAAATAAAACAAACTCACTGAATAAAACGTGATTTTTTCCCCCACATACGTGTAATGCCAACTTATAAAGTGTGTTGTCACTGTGTATAAGTCATGTATTGTCAGTTAATAAGTAACTTAAAATATTTGTTTAATCACTGTAACTATTATTTATATTACTTAAATGAAATGTAAATTTTTTTCTGTGAGTTTATTTCCCTTCACTAATTCTGCAGTTGGTCGAACTGATAGTCGAAACTGACGGAGATTTATTTACTTTTTGTTTAACTTCTTACGCATGTTTCACAATTTGTGTCTCAGTACTTTATATATGTGTGTTTGTGTATGTGTGTGTGTGATTATCTGTGTGTGTGTATGTGTATGTGAGAGACTGTTTGTTTGCGAGTGTGTATGTGAGAGACTGTTTGCGTGTGTCTGTGTGCGCGAGTAAAATAGTGCACATAACTCTCTCGCGCCCTCTCTATTTCTGAGTGTGTATATATACAGATGGTGGGGGGAGATAAACATAGAGAAAGAAGTAGATAGATGAACATATACAAAGTGCGAGAGAAAGACTGAAAAAAAAAAAAAAAGTAAAAACAAAATCACTGTAACTGAAGGTGCACTATTTCTCTTCGACTCAATACATAGATATTAATACGTCTGTCCAGCTTACTTTTTTTTGCTGCACTCTCCCTCCCACCCTATCTCCTCTGTATGTCTTAGTTTCGGTGGGTGTCTTACAGATATAATACGTAACGATGATGCGATTACCGAATATTTCTGCATCTTTTACGAGGTTTGTACACATTTCTTACCTTTGTGGTTGTGTTTCTGTGAATGATGGATTATAACTAAATTTTGTTTTTGAAATCTGTTAATTACAACAGTAGCAGTAACCACTCTGCTATTATTTACACCGTGTCGCTGCCAACCTGCTTTACCTCTTTCCTTTCCTTGCAGTGGTGATGATTATGATCGATGTAGTTTTCCCTATTATCTTATTCTAGTTCAGTTATCTCTATACCTACCCGTCTGTCTGTATCTATCTATCAGTATATTATTTATCTATCTATCTATCTGTCAGTATATTATCTATCTGTCAGTATATTATTTATTTATCTATCTATCTATCAGTATATTATTTATCTATCAATCCTGTCAGTATATTATCTATCTATCTATCTATCAGTATATTATTTATTTATCTATCTATCTGTCAGTATATTATTTATCTATATATCTGTCTATTTCAGTACAACATCCTTTTAACTTAATCTATCTGTTTGTCTCACGATTACCCATTCTCTCTCCATCTATTTTAAAATGAAATAGTATTTTTTAAAACTTCCATGGGACTAAATGCTGAATGGTAGGCCATATAGTCGAATATATCGACCCTAGTATATTACTGATATTTATTTTATCGATCCCCTTAAATACAGCAAGGCACCAAAGTTTGCTATATCATAAACCATCGAAAGTTAGCTGCTTGCCGTATGGGCAACCACCAACCAAGAACCCTGTACTAAACGAAGGAGCTTCTAAGTGGTCATTCGACCTGCTAAAAAAAATAAAATAATAATAGTTTCTACCATAGGCACAAGGCCAACAATCCCAGTACTTAACTGGTACTTTATTTTATCGACCCCAGAAAGATGAAAGGCAAAGTTTACCTCGGCGGGATTTGAACTCAGAGCGCAGTTAGCCGGAACGAATACTACAAAGTATTTTCTCCGACGCACTAACGACTCTGCCAAAATAATCATGAGGTTATTGTATAGCAATTAAATCTCCCTCAAATCACACCCTGCCGTCTTAATTAAGGAAAGGACATATTAATGTGGTCCTACATACCCCTAACAAAGATGCCTTTGATCATAGATCTGTTTTGTCAGGGCTGACACGGGACTAAACGACTAATTTTACACGAACCAATGAGGTTACCTTTATGCGGTCGCATGATCTGTTAGGAATAGCAACAAATCACCCTCAAAACAACACTCTGCAGTTTGAAAAAGAAGGAACACATTGAGCAATGTAGTCCTAAATACGCTATGTCTGGGAAACAAAATACGCGATGGTCACAGCTGAAACGCCTTTGGTCATAGGGGCTGAACAACAGTAATAGTTGTCTGATAATCATAATTAAATGTTTCTTGAAGACAGAGTGAGGACAGAAAGAAGTTGTGACCTTTATGATCTTTGCTACGTGTAACGGCGATGTAATTGTGGTGAAGGTGGTGAAGATGGCAGAAATAATAACAAGCACCGCAAATACGGTATTTAGTATCATTTCTCTTCTTTCTGAGTTCAAATCTCGCCAGGTCTTGGTCTTCTGTTATAATTCCATTTACATCTAAGATGCTTTATATAAATATTAAATCAACTCCAGTACTTGACTGATACTTTATGTTATCGACCTCCCGTCCGGAAGGATGAAAGACACAGTTGACCTCGGTGGGATTTGAACTCAGAACGTAAAGGGCTGCAACTAAATACTGCAAGACATTTTGTTCGAATCTAACGATTCTGCCAATCCACCACCCATGACTTTGTCTTACAGCCCTCTGAGGTCAAGATGTACCAGCAATATACTGGCGTGGATTCAATGAACGATACCGTTGTTCTATGTAAGAAGAAATCGGTGTCGTAAATGTTGTCTAATAAAGGCATAATACCACAACTTTCGTGGTAAAGGGTCTACAGTCTATTAAATCGACTCTAGTATTTAACTGGTACTTATTTTGTCGATCCCAGAATGATGACAGGCATAGTCGACCTTGGTGGGATTTGAACTCAGAACGTACAGGGACGTAACTGTAAGTTATTTTGTCTGGCGGTCGACAGATTCTGCACAAGGCCACAAATATATTCTGCACAAGGCCACAAATATATTAGGGGTGGGAGGGATATAGTCTATTCGATCAGCCAACTGTATATCACTGGTACTTTATCGTCCTTATGGGATGAACTCTGAAGACGGTTCGAGGAAATATTTAATCCGTCATTACCGATTCTGCCATCCTACGTTGTTTTCTTATATTGGAATCAAATTTTAGGACAAATTCAAAGCATCTCGGATGTCAGGCATCCACGACAAACCGAGATTCCGATCTGGTTTCAAATAGTTCTACATTCCATTTCAAAAGATGTAATTAGATAGCTAATCATAACAAATTGAATGCTTCATGCCTTTTGTACAAAAGATTTGCATTTGGTAGAGCATTACAGTTCTTAGTTTTTCCCCTTAGATTCTCGCTTGAAATTTCTTGACTGGGTCCAGTTCAATTCACTAAGCTACACACCCACCTCCGAATCTCTTGCTTTGCATCAATAAAAGAAATCATTATTACTGCAGCAGTGGCAATAGTTTCTGTGTTTTGTTTTATATTATTGTAGCTAATCCCACTCACATATCACTGTTGCTATCCTTGTTTTCTGTTATTTTTTAATACCGCTAAGGTACACGTGTTATATACGTGTAGGAGGGGAAGCTCTTTTATCTTATCTTGTAGTTTACAAGATGCATTGTAATATATATATATATATATAGCTGTAAAACCATGAGTGAATCAAGGGCCTAGAGTTTCGTGCCAGAGCACTTATCAAACTGAATAGTTTGATAATTCAATTTGATAAGTGCTCTGGCACGAAACTATAGGTCATTGAGTGAGTGATGTAGCTTTAAAGCTATAACTGAATAATATATGCACTCTACTTTATGTATTGAGTTCTATTTCTCGTTTGTGTAACCTAGCCTACTATATATATGCGAGTGTATGTTTATGTTTTACCAATAGTCGATTTATCACACGTTTCATGGCAACGTTAATGCACTTCCTTCCTTGGAATATACTTATTTTTTCCTCACTCATATACTGTACACTACTGCTCAACTAATGAAGATGTTCTTTTCTAATTTATCCATATTTGTCGTGTTCCAAACTATAAATTCACTTCATCATCTAAATCGTTATAAACAGAGGAATTCGAGCATCGTGGTGATCTGCTTCAAAAAAATTCAATCAAAGGAAAATTGCTTTATTTATTTATTTCTATTTATACTCATTTATTTCTATTTATACTCATCTAAATCATATATCGTTATTTTAAACAACCACCACCATCACGAGCCAGCGAGCGAGCCTCTGTGGTCGCTCGACCCGCTAAATAAGGAAAGACACATTGAATAAGGTAGTTCTAGATACACTATTTCTGAAAAACAAGACGGTGGGGGTCGTCATATCTTGAAGGTCTTTGATCTTAGGTTTGCTCAACCCAGGCTAACCTGGGGCACTAGCCAACGAGGGAGCCTCTACTCGGTCGCTCGCCAAGCTAGAAGTAGTAGCCAAATCTCTCTAAATTTACACGCTACTGTCTTAGAAAAGAAGGACACGCTGGATAATGTGGTCCCAGTTCACTGTAGCGAGGGAAAAGAAATGATGGTCACGGCTGGTATGCCTTTGATCACGGCTGGTCTGCTCGATCAGTGCTGACCTGTGGTTAAACAACAACAAAAATCATCATCAATATCACTATTTAAATACCAAGACAGTTCGATAAACCTTAAGTAAAAAAAAAACGCGAAAGGTTCTCTTAGAACGATCTTTTATCTATTATATTGTTTCTGCATTATGGTTTCGTAATGAAATGTTAATATATGTTTATCCTTGGTCTACTCAATGCGTGTCCTTCACCTGTTCTTTCACCATAGAGATGGAAGGTAGTAGTAGTTAACCTTCTGTCGGTTGTTGCCTGCCTGTATGTTAGTGCGTGGGCGGTGCCTAGCAAACACGGCCATCCTGCCTGTATTTCACCTCCGTATCTTTTAATTTTATCCGTTGCTGTGACCTGCTGCTATAGAAATCTCACTCTTTCATCACATTTTGGTGTTTATGAATGGTTTATGTCGCTCGTAAATTTCTATTTTTCCGTTTGGTACTTTACTTCACATTGCTCCAGTCCACTTAGCTGAAAATGAGTACCAGCAGGTCTGCTGGTGCAGCCCTCCCTCCACCCAGCTGTCATATCCGCGATGTTACGCTGGGTCAAGGGTGGGACGGCCGAGAGGGTGTCTGTTCACGACTGTATTGGCACCTAAAACCCTTAGTGAAAACATAGTATATGCGTATACCAGGTCATCGTTGAATGCGAGAGACAGCTGTGGTTATATATAATGTGGAAAATATTCCATATTTTCTTTGTGTGGTATATTTGAGGTCCATACTTTCAATCATTGAACTGCTGCTATTCCCTGGGGCACCATCTTCAGTGGTTTTAGTCAATCGTATTGACCCCAGTACTTATTTCAGTCTAGTACTATTTTATTGATCTCTATTTATCAAATCGATAACTTACATTTTTTACATAAAGAGACACAACGCAACACACCAGTTTACACCGGAAAACATAAACATGGACACATACACACGCATGCATAAACAATGTGCACACACACACGCGCACACGCACACACACGCACGCACACACACACATATATATGTGACGGGCTTCCTTACAGTTTCTGTCAAGTAAATTCAACTAACAAATCATTGGTCAGCTACAGTAGAAGACACTTGCCACAGGTGCCACATAGTGTGATCGAACCCGGAATCACTTGGTCGAACTTCTTAACCACATGGCTACAGTTGAAGTGAAATCGATTTCTTTTTATTTAAAACTTTAGATTAATAGTAACCCCAAAATTTAATTTTGTGAGTCAATAGAGATAGTAATGGAGGAAAATTTTGCCTTTTTCCAGAGAATGTTTGTTTATTTCCAAGGTTCTACTAATGTAAACAGAACATGTGTTGAACTTTACCAATTGTTCATTCATTCATAAACACATTACCAAACAATCTACATGCCATTTTTGATTTTTTTACATTTTCACATTGGGCCCACCTACAATAGCCACAGAGCCTATATGTGGTCGCTCATAGCAGACAAAGCTCCCTCAACAAAGTATAAAGATCAAGTCACCTACCCCTTCCCCCTTCTTTTTCATGAACATTTATAGGTGGGAAGGAAACCCGTAAATTGGTGAAATAGTGGCGATGTTAGAGTGTAATGTTTCTCTTTTCGGTTTCGTAGGTGGGTGAGGTTGATAATAGTAGCCCAGTTTTTAGAATAGGTACACCGTATACCTGTGTGTCATAAGAGGCAGCTAAAAGGGTTGGCATCAAAAGGGCATCTGGCTATAAAACACTGCCTTAAAACATCTCATGGAAGAGCAGGCGTAAAAATGATGATGATGTGTGTTATCATTGAATTTAGCATAAATTATTTTGGCTGTGTATTTTATCTATATATCTAAATGACCTAGCTATTTTACTGAATTATGTAACCTTCATGTAGATGAAATTATGAGATAGTGTTAGAGAAGCATGCAAGAGGTCAGATCCTGATGGGTTATGATCATGATCTAGTTTTGATTCTCAGTTGAAACAAAATTCATGTTTGTCTTTTTTTTTTTTTTACACTCATGATTTTAGGGAAAACCATGAAGTTCATAAATTCCCTCTTCTCTGTATTCTTTTCAAGTATGGTGACCTTTGTATCTAGTCAAAATAAATTAGTATTTTTTAGTATAAAAGTGACATTCAATTTTTTTTTTCAATGGTTTTGTCACAGGAAGAAGGGTAGCACCGATGATCTTTTGTAGGGCTTCTGAGACTGGGGAAAAGGAGGAAGAAACTTCAGACTGAATACCTGGTCTGAATACTTGCAACAGAATGGACTCCACTAAAGGTACCCAAGAGGCAGATGGTGGTAAGGGTCCTTGAAAAAAAGAATTTATTAGAATTGTAATCTAATTGATTTTAATACAATTTTACAATATACTGCTCACATCTTGTTGCTATTGGATGGTTATCCACCCACTCTGGTCAAGCCTCTCTGTCGTCCAGTAAGATGTTTTCATGATTACTTATAGGACAGTGGACTGGCTAATAGGACAAAATAGTTGTCATTGCATACAAGAGTGAGCAATTGGACACAGTATTATCCAGTAGGAGACATGAGTTGTCCAGCTGGGCAGACAAGGACATACCTGAGTTTTCTTAGGCTTGCTGATACTTGTGGAGTTTACTTTCTGCCAGCCTGCCTGTGATCCAACTGCACCTCTTCACCCATAGTGAACATTAGGTACACTGTATGGAATTCCTACCTACTCCTTTTCTGCATACCGAGCATGGCTACTTCCCAGATAGCAGTAGAGTCCTATCTTCTTTTTTTCTAACTAAAACTTTTGTCTTTGCTAGGTTTAATTTAGGACCTCTTTATTCTAGGCTTTGTTTCAGGTTTGGAATTTCTTCTCTAATTCTGCAATAGATTTAGCTATCAGAACTAGCTCATCAGCATAGAGAAGTTCCAATGGACAGCTGGTCTTAAACTCCTCTGTTATGGCCTGGAGAATTATAATAAACAGAAGGAGGATGAGAAAGGGATTGAGAATTGAGCTCTGATGGACACCTATCTGCATGCTAAATGCCTTGCTAAACTCATTGCTAACTCTCACCTTGCTGATGGCATCTCTTTACATGGCTTGCACGGCTCTCACAAGCCACTCAACTACACCTTGTTTTCTTAGCAACCACCATACTACAAGTGTAGTACTCTGTCAAAGGTTTTCTCCAGGTCAATGAATACTAAGTATAGTGACTTGCTCTTAGCTAAGAACTTCTGTAGTTGCCTCACTAGGAAGAGGGCATCGATGGTACCCCATCATAGTATAAACCCGAACTGCATCTCATCTAAACTAATTCTCTTCCTAATCAGTTGTGCTTTCTTTTACTTTCATAACTTGGTTTATCAATTTGATGCCTCTGTAGCTGCTTCTTTCTAGACCATCTTTACCCTTATAGCAGTTTATGATGATACTGTTATGCCAATCATTGGGTATGATACCCCTGTAGTACCTGACTGAATATGCAAGTGGCTAGCATGTGTCCTACTTCAACAGATATTTTTGGCATCACAGCGACTATCCATGATGGTCAAGCTGCTTTCCCTGCCTTCATATTTTTAATGGCCATTTTGACTGTATATCTGTCAAAATTTCAGTAGCTAGTCCCTCTGTTAGGTCTACTTGGGTTAGGTAATCCCTCTCTCTCCCATGCATACTCCTCATTTAGCAACCTTGTAGTATCATTTCCATGCCTCTTCCTTCTCGGCATCAGTGAAGATGAGTGTGCTGCTTTCATTACATACACACTATTCACCAACAATGTCCTGATTCCTCCTGACACACTGCTTTGCAATCCAGAACACTTCATGTCTCTGATCCTCAGGTAGGGAAGAAACTGGTTGCAGAGTTATCTTGGCGGTTGAGAATGAGGCTGTCTCCATGGTGCTCTGTAGAGGGTTAATCTTTAGCTACAAGTTGACATACTTAGCAGTGGGTGGTGGGCAGGTGGGTACACCATATTATAGCGACTGACACAAGTTTATCACAACGCTCTAAATATGGGCAATATACTATTTTCAAACCTACTAGAAAGCAAACTTTTTATAACTTACATTTAAAACATATATATCGTCAATATTATATAACCTTTAAATATATGTAATAAAATATTATACAATATAAACATATCTTAAAGCTTTGTTTGAACCAGATGTTTGTTTTACCTTTATTTACAGTTAAACAAGTTCATCTAGTTTGGTCTCTTTGTAAGAAATGTTGCTGGTTATAAATGCTGGTTATAAATGCTATAAACTTCAATATATTTTCATACCTACTAGAAAGCCTGTATCAAGCCTAGGGGTTCATCAGGCCAGAGCTTATCTCAGTTTCATTTGGCATTAAATGACTGAGAGTACAAGGCCCCCCCCCCTTTGAGTGAACTGGGTCAATGTGAAATGAAGTGCCCTGCTCACTGACACAATGTGCCACCCTGCCTGTGAATGAATCCACGACCTTATAATCTTGAGCCCAACACCCTAACCACTAGGCCATGCACCTTCACTAAACCTACTAGAAAGCTAACTTAAATTTTAAATTTACATATAACATCAATGACAATGATAACAACAATAATCTAAAACAAACCTATGTGAAACAAAACAAAAATGTTGTGACTAGGATTTATCCTAGTCACAACATTTCTGTTTTGTTTCACATAGGTTTCTTTTAGATTATTGTTGTTGTTATTGTCCCGTTGTTTTTATTCAGACTGTCCTACAGCTGCTACTATTACAAAACAACTAATGCATGCCTTATCAGTTTTTTTCCATTAACACATAGCATGCATACCAACAACCTCCTCCATTTATCTCTATCAAATTTCATATGTATGTTACACACAATTATGTAAAATAACAAAGTCAGTTACATATATGAATAAAACAAAACACAGACCTCAAATATTTTTTTGCAAGTTTCAGTTATATATATCATCATCGTCATCATCGTTCTATGTCCACTTTTCCATGCTGGCATAGGTTGGACGGGTTTTCTGAGGCAGTGTTTTACAGCCGGGTGCTCCTTCTGTCACCAACCCTTTTAGGACACACAGGGACATGGTGTACTTATTCTAAAACTGGGATACACTCACCATGCTGAGGAGATCCAATAAGATCGAAACGCGTCCATGGTTGTCACCGCTTGCCAATAAAGATCAGACTGTC
>JAOPJM010109000.1:0-13885 GCA_027124095.1 Muusoctopus leioderma
AAGTATTGTGAGTTAGGGTAAAATTGTAAAATCGTTTTAGAAAACCAGTACAATGTAAGTTGGAAATACAGGAGTGGAAACAGAAGTAAAGTAAGACAAAACAACAGTTTATAATTCGATATTTAGGGGTTAAAACCTCATTTTCAAGACAATATGGAGAAAGGTGGTGACGAGCTTGTCTCTTATGTTGGGGAGGGGGTGGGTGGGTGACATGCACAGATTGGTATTTTCACAACAGCCAATCAGCCGCGTGTTGTTCCCGTCTATTATTAATAGACGGATTTAATCTATTGATGAGAATAGCCTCTTTAATTCTTAGGTTTCCTATATTTATTTCTATGGCTTTATTGGTAACCTTGATATCTTGAGTGTGGAATTTATCCAGATGTTTCTTAACCGAGGAAGCACTTGTGTAGAGGTGTTCTTTAATGCAGATATGTAATTTGCGGACAGTGCTTCCGATGTATGATCAGCTACATTTTTTGCAGGTAATGTGGTATACCACATAAAACCCCAAAACATACGTCCACATTGTTGATGGGGTAGTTAGCCAACGTGCACATTTCGTGGCTGTATGTGGGCCAGTTCTTACAAAGGAATTTCCTCAGGGAAGGCCCGGAGTGCACTAGTTGTATATTTAGTCCCTCCCTACGGATAGCAGCAATGGTTCTGTCATTAAAATGAGGTAGCTTTAAAAAGCACATTTTATCCCTGGAGGTGTGAGCCTTTTTGGTGGTCTATTGGCATGCTGGCGCTAGGTGAAGGATGCCGCCGTGTAGCCATTCACCATCAGAACTTTCTGAAACTGTTTGGCGCTGGTGTTATTATCTTTGGCCTCGTTGTATTTACTACGTATCTAGGAGATCTCATTCTGTACGAAGGTGGTCTTGGCTCTAATGGGTAGGGCCGATTTGTAGTGCACAAATAAGCTCCTGCAAGCCGTTTTCTTGTAGAACTTGGCGTTGACGGATCCCTCCTCTGTGATTTTGAGTTGGAAATCGAGCAGAGAGAGGGGGCTCAGTGTCGTCGGGGTATTCCATCTCAAAGTCTACGTGGCCGTCAATGTCGTTGAACCTTTGGTGTATTTATATATATATATATATGCATGCGCGTATGTGTGATGTATATCGGCGAAGGGTGTAAATAACGGCGAGAAAATCGCAAAAATTGGTGCTCTTTGATATTTGTTCTGCACCGAGTTACAGACACTCCCTTATAACTTTCACCAATCAGAAATGCAGTAAACAAGTGATTGTTTCGTTGGAAATCCTTTCAATACAATGTAAGGGTTAATTTCAGGTGGTAGGCCAAACACGTTGCTCTGTGTAACCCCACCACTTGGTCGTTTGATGTCTGTAGTGGAGGTCACTCTGATGTATTCTTCGGACCAGACCCCAAGTCCCTTCTATACCCACGCTTTTCCTGCACTCATTGACTTACAGATGTTCAGGCTGGGTATCAGATGCACTTATCTCACAAGTCTGGGTATCAGATGGAAAGGGCAAGCGCACTTCCCAATCTCCCCTAACTAAGTTATATATATATATAAAAATTCTTTAATGAAGATATCAAAATTAATATACTCAACCAAAATTTGAAGTTAGTCTATTATTGATACTTATGGGAACCTGAAGGATGTAACGCTAATTCAATACCAGCAGTATTTGAACCCAGAATGCTCAGGCACCAAACGGTTTGGTTTCGGTCATCTCCACCATAAAGAAAATAAAAATAAAATTATGCTTTCATTGGAAAACAATTTTAGGAGAGAGTATTTTCGTTTGAAACGATTTCAACATTGTCTCATTCGAACTTGCACACCCGAGGAAACAGTAATTATTAGAAAAATATATACGAATTAGTGCTGAATAACTATAGATATACATATTTGGTTCACTATCACAAAATACCTTATGAATATCATTTGATTCAATTAAATGACGAGGTAGAGGAATAAAAAAAAATATTCCGTATAACAGAACTTATAATGAACAATTACAAAAAATTGAGAAAATTAGGGTCCGGAGCATTTGGAGTTGTATTCCTCGTTGTTAATAGCCGGACGAAAAAACAATATGCTGTAAAAGAAATTGGAAATATTCGCAATCAATCTGAACTAAGATTTTCGATGAAAGAAATATCGTTTCTACGAGAATTACATCATCCATGTATCATCAAATTCAATGAGTATTTTTATGAAAACGGCCGTCTATATATAGTTTTTGAATACTGTAATTTTGGTGATTTGAATAAAATCATACACTATTTTCGTTGCAATTCAATTTCACAATGGAAGATATATCATATTATTTCTCAGATTTGTCTTGGCTTGCAATATATTCACAGTCGAAATATTATTCACCGAGATCTGAAACCTGAAAACATATTACTTCATACAGATGGTCATGTTAAAATTTCGGATTTTGGCCTCGCGAGGAAATTGAAAAACCAGATGTTTGTGCAAACGTTTGTTGGGACAGTATTGTATATGTCACCCGAGATGTTAATAGGTAAACCATATGGTATTAGTACAGACGTTTGGTCTTTCGGTGTAGTATTGTACGAAATGATTAAACAACAAAGGCCTTTTAGTCACATTTCGCATCTGTTAACGGGCACCTATGTTCCTTTAGACGACCGCATCGGACGAGATCTTCGTTACATTGTTTTCTGGACACTTCAACTGGATCCAAAGCGACGACTTTCTATGTCCGGCATCATCCGTTGTACTTCTTTGTCTACTTTTATTCATAAGCATTATCCAGATTATATTTAATCCAGCAACTCCACATCAATTGACCAGTCATGAATAAACGTATTTGCTACGAACATTTTCATAAAGATCTGTTTTATGTTTGTTTATCTTCACACGAAAGGCTAATTAGTACATAACATTATGTATTATCTTCATTAGTAAACGAACTTTTAAATTCAATCAATAATATTATATACATTATACTCTGTGGGCGATTTTCTTTTCCTTTCTCGATACATTCAAATGTTTTTTCATCAATTCATATTTCTGAACTGAAAAAAAAAGAAAATTGTATTTGCTTTTTTTTAATTATATATTTTTTTATATTTGCTAATCTAAATACGTAATTTAAAATACTCTAAGCTCTATTTAATTAACTGGATATTTTGAAGTATTGGCAAATAATTCCCCATAAAATGTAAACACCAGTTTTACGTCGAACGTTTCTGTATGGCCCTGAAATTGGATATTTTACTAGATATATTAATTTTAAAATGTCTTAGCTGCAATTTACGAGAGTTAAATCTAGATATCCTAACATTAGTCAGATAATTATGATCACGGCTATAGTTATACCGAAGTGAATAAATATATTTAGAGCCATTTTAAAATACGCTCCAGATCGGAAATAAACTAAGTGTGAGTTGTAAAATTGTACACGTTTGAAAAGTTGTAAGATTTCCTATTGTTTTCTCAGGGAATCTCATTGTTGTTGTTCTGGGTGAATATAACTGTAATAAAATAACTGAATGAGCACTAAGTGCCATACACCTATTGAACAACTATACAATTGGTTTTTATTTTATTAACACCAAACTATTAGACTGTTCTCTTAACGGATTCAAATTCCGAATTGCAGTTTTTAAATATAATTGTCATAAAGGACATAACCTGTTGCTTTATGTAGTAGTTTCATCGGAGTAATATAGTTTCGTTCTTTATCAGTTGGATATGTGAATTTAAATTAATTTATGGAAAACTGATAGCCTGTGTCGGCAACAATTAATCCATAGTTCGTGGATGAAATATATTGTTCAACGGAGAGTGTGGAGTTTTGTTTTTGCTGTGTATATGTATTGAATAATATACAATAAAAGATATTTTGTTCGTAGAATTGTTCAATGAGTTCTTTACTTCTTCCGGTAATTGAATACACGGAAGTTTTCTAATTTATAGGAGAGTTTCTTTTATTCATTATAGAAGCAATGTTATATTTATGAGGAAATCTCACAGAACACGTTAAGTTTTCAGTAGACAGAGGAATTAAAACAAATGGGAGAAATGATATTTGTTGATCCCAGTGATGTGATGTGAGTTTCACCGGATCTTTGATTATTCAACTTTTACTAGAATCATAGCAACAGTCGTTTCCTGGTTTATCGGGTTTTGAAAACTCTAATGTGAAACACTGTTTTATCATAAATATGCGTACACGCATTTCTAACACGTTTGCGTAAAATTCAAACATGATGCAACAGCTATCAGTGTTTGTATCTTACGCAAACATGTTAGAAATGCGTCTACGCAAATTTATTTTCAACTCCGCTGTTTCGTGTGCTTATACTCTTTTATCATGTTTGAAAACTAGAACTTAATGGTAAAAACTTATTAAAAATTCGGTTTACCAGCTTTGTAAGAGCCTCATGCTTTGTAAGTAGAACATTATGATCTCCTTTCAGCTTAATCCAATTAGAAAAAAACAGCCCGCTAGATTAGTGACAAAATAATACTAGCTATTCATTTATTGTATTTGATCTCTTGGATGTTATTAAAACACATTTTTAGAATAATATAAACTGTATTTCTGCTTCCACGTTTTATACCACATTTCCATTATTCACGTTTTAGGTGAATTATGGAAATGTGAATTTCAGTTTTTCCCTTATTATATTGTTTTATTTTATATATCATTTCGATACAAAAATTCAGCAAACCTTGTCGCTTAAGTTTTAAGTGCCGTAGAACAACAAACTTGCGTATGAAAAGGACGAACATTTTCAATGTATAGTGGTGTAAGGTAAACTAATTAGTCTTCGAAAATAGTATTAAATAAATGAGTCTTTAAATATATAATCTTTAATAGTCTTATATAAATGTTTTCTTTATCACGTTGATTCCTCGAAATCACGATGTGTAGCACCAAGAACTAGGAATATTGACTCACTTGTCGAATAATAGGGCGGTGAGTAGTAGAATGCCGGATATACGTTGCGGTATTTAGTCACGTCCTTTTACGTTCTGAGTTCAAATCCCACTGGGGTCGACTTCCATTCTTCCAGGTTCGACAAAACGATAAATACCCAGTATTAGACTGGATGTCGATTTAATCCCTATGTGTCTTTGTTCCAATGTAAGAATTCACTATTTGTTAAAGAATACCAATCTATTTCTTTACTCTAAAGTATGAGTGGTGCATCGGTCCTGATAAAAATAATGACTATAATTTTACAAATTCATACGACCATAAATTACAGTTATGGTCTTAAAGCTTATTGTTTTCTTTTCAATTTGGGATTTTGGAGATATCATCAGCCGGCGGTTTCAAATTTAAAGTGGACGAAATTTCACCTGCGGGTTACGAGGGATTCCCAAAACTGCTTTAGAGCATTCAGGATATACAGCTAATTAAAATGTGTACGTGGTTTAGCCAGCTTCGGTTTTGTATTGTAACTGAGCTTCTTTCGTGGGACTTCGCTGTCAGTCTTACTGTAAATGGTATAAACATATATATAACTGATACAGGAGTAACTTTAGTTAATTAAATTTTGTACTTTTTCTTATTGTCTTGTATTCCCCAGAACAATGTCAAACAGAACCGGTCATGTCCAACTCCTAGGCAGATGACTCTATCCTTCATTCTCTTCTAACCTTCCCCAACCAAGCGTCATCCACATGCAACTTAGACACCACCCACCAAACCTGCTCCAACTCTATGAATAGAGACTGTGGAAACATCTTTCAGTGGAGTTATGCCAACATTGTCTCTTCCAACAGCAAAAAACACAAGCACTATTCATATCAAGAAAACAACATCGCACCTCTTCCCCCTTAAACATGAGCAGCATATAGCCATCGCAATCGCTCCAAATGCTGGGCCTTACTATCAACAGGCATCTATGGTGAACGCAGATCCTTAACATAGCTAGGACCTCTTCTTAGAGATTGGCCCTTCTCTTCAGAGCCAGAGAATATTTCAGTCCTCAACAGTTGCTGACACAATACAAAGCTCAGGTGAGGCCCGACCACAATAGAGTATTGCTCCCACATCTGGGACGGTGCTGCTGCTGCACACACAGACATCTTAGACTGCATCCAGAGAAAGGCCACTCGACTGATTGGCGTAAAGTAGCTTACAGACGTACTCCAGTCTCTCTGCCATTTCTATCATAACTACAATGGCCCCTGCTCCTCGGAGCTGGCTGGTCTCATATCAATTCCACTTAAGCACTCCCGATTCACTCATCTCTCTTCTTCTCATCACCCATGTTGTGTCCAACTCTGCAAGTCCCGCACTAACCACTACACCCAATCCCCCCTCCCAAGAACGTCGGCTCTCTGGAATTCTCTCCCCGCACATGTCTTTCCTGCAGTTGTTGACTTGCAACAGTTTAAGCGGAACATTAACGGCATCAATCTCTCTGGTCTCGGGGAGCCTGTGAAGACCATGGGCACTGCCCCTTCCTCCAAACCCTGAACGTAAAAAATAAAAAATAAAAATATTCCTATGTTTCTGTTTTTCACATTGCAAACATTGTTTCTATACACCTTGCTAAGAGTGTCGATCAAGTAGTGGTGAAACATTTTCATTGTTGTTCAATTGGTATATTTCGAAATGTTTATTCAAGGGGGTATAGAACCTGAGATGTTTAGAGACGTGATATTGTGACGTTTATGCCTTTTTCTCCAGGTCATTAGTGACAACGTGACTCAACCGGGATTTGAAAGTTTATAATTCCACACACATCCCTGTATTACTTTGATTTATTTATCGACACCACACACTTAGCTTCAGTTTTTTTTTGTTAGAAGGAAAATTCACCGAAGAAAAATGAGTCCTCTGAAAATAAATATTTTGATAATTAAACTTAGCGGTAAATTTCTAAAAACAAATCGAATATCCGTTCAGCCAGTGTAATGGCAATTCTATAACTGGATTTAAAATGATTGTATACTTTGATTCATTTCAAAGGGAAATATGGTAGCTCTGGGTAAGTGAAATGGGATGAGTTTTGGTTGTAATATACCAGATTCATGTGGAAGTTATTTATAAAAAACATTTTGTCATAGTGGTTACCTATTTTCATTTTTCCAGGAAATCTAAAAGAAATACAATATTCATGATCAATTCAATATTTTCTATTATTTTGCTGAGAGATCTGGACTTGAAACAAATTGCATCTTATTTTTAGGACGCAATTAAGCTATCTAGATATTATTGTTGATTAGCTCCAGGTCGGCCCTGATTGTGCAGACCTTATGATCAAAGGCATTCCAGTCGTGATCATCCCGTCTTTTTTTCTCCCAGCAGTATGCATCCCGAACCTTATTATCCAGTGTGTCCTTTCCATTTTAAATAGTAGGGTGTGATTTCAGGGAGATCTAGCTACTACTTTTA
This sequence comes from Muusoctopus leioderma, assembly GCA_027124095.1. Lineage (NCBI taxonomy): Eukaryota > Metazoa > Mollusca > Cephalopoda > Octopoda > Octopodidae > Muusoctopus > Muusoctopus leioderma. The sequence goes on from JAOPJM010109000.1 coordinate 7,371, forward strand.
GCAGGTTGAACGATTACGTAGAGGTTTCCTCGTTGACTCGCCTGGAACTTGTAGAAAAGTGGTGACATAAAAAAAAATAATGTTACTCATATGAAGTGGGAGGGGGAATGGCGTAGATTTATCTTGTAAATGTAAATAAATAAGAGGGTAAATACAAACTACAACTGGAAGCAGTGGCGTATATCCCTAAGAAGTAAGGTAAGTATTAATTATCCTATAAAAATCATTCCCTTCCAAATTAAAATATCTTTATTTAGTTAACACATTATTCAATTCAATTGTATATAGCCTTCCGCATTTTTGTTTGATCTCTGTGAATTTATACCTACTGTTATAGGATTCTAGACTTTTAAAACTTGCAAGAAGCGTCATTTGCTTACCCTAGCATTTTTTTCACAACACTCCACTGACTGGAAGGCCATATTATCTACAAATAAATCTGCGGATAATATACAAGACAATAGAAAATGTTAAACACGACATGGATCTGCTCAATCAAGGGTGACCTTGAGCTCATCATCATCATCATCATCATCACCACCACCACCACCACCACCATCATCACCACCACCACCACCACCATCATCATCATCATCATCATCATCATCGTCAACAACAACAACGATAACAACAGCAACAACATTTAGAAAGAGGGAGAGAACCAGAACATGATTAGAATAAGGCGTCCTTCATAATACACAGACATTGTGCAGTTGGTGAATGACCTAGTAATCTAGACAGTCAGTTAATCTGATGAACGCCTTGTAGTATTCGTTCCGTCTGACTGGCCTATGAGTTCAAATCCCACCGAGGTCAACTTTACCTTTCGTCCTTTCGGGGTAGATAAATAAAGTACCAGTCTAGGATGGTGGACTGGCAGAATCATTAGAGCATCGGTATTTGCGGTATTTGTTCCGGCTCTTTTAGAACGCAAAGAGTTCGAATCCCGTTGTGGCCTACTTAGGTGGTAGACTTAATCCATCACCTGGTTTAACACCACCACCTGGTCCTTGGATGCCTTTAGCGGACTCCACTATGTTGCAAGTATTCGGGCCAGGTCTCTGGTCTGAGGATACCTTATCCCCCCCTCCTCCCACCAATCTTGGAGGACCTGACTAAGCAATAGAAAAATGATTGTCATTCTTTTAGGTTGTCACGTCTATCAGTGTTCATTCATTCAAACTCTTTATCTCTCTCAGTCGTCAAGGGAAGTGATGCACAACATAGTCCAGGTGGACCACCAGTGGTTCATGCCAAAGTTTGGTGGTCCACGAAGTGAGTTTTATATCCTACTGTTTTGCATAATGCAATTTAAAGTAAATTCATATTTGGTGATCCATGAAGTTTTCCTCATTAATTCTGTGGACCACCTTCTGAAAAATGCTGTGCCTCACTGATCTAGGGTCTGGCAAGTACTGGTAAGACTATGCTTCGCTGAGAAGCTCTAATAAGACCGAAACATGTCCGGAGTTGTTGCTACTGTATTTGTAAAAGATCAAACTCCCTCTTCAGTGCATGCCCTCATTCAATTTCTAATTAATCTTAATTTAAATTTTGGAGTTGTTTTCCTTACCTTTCTTGACCAGAATTATTCATTAAGCTAATGGGTGTTCTCTCCTTACCACGGGTGTAAATTTAATCAATTAAACTTTTTTTGGATCACTACATTATGTTATCACCGACTTAACTAATCTGTGAAAGGATTGAATAAGTCTTGTATCACTTTCTACTCTAGCATCCAAAGCCCTAAATGTTTTGAACTTGTTCGTGCTGCTTGTATAATGAAGGTAAAAAACATTTGTCCAGAGATTAGCTGGACACGCTAAATTGACTTATTTCCTTCTATGTGTTAGCTTCAACTTTCTAGTGTCTCCACATAAATTCTTCAGAACTGAGCTTGTCGGGAGACAGTAACTCCTAAATGTGGATAAATAATAAAGGTTGTCCAGAACCATTGCTTGGTCCGTTGGTACCCGCTTACACGGATTCTGTCAAAGACTTAGTTCGATACAAGCATGCTTTTTGGTGCATAATAATTCTTTCTAATATTGGCACAAGGCCAGACATTTTTAGGGGAGGGGTAAGTCGATTAAATCTACCCCAGTACTTGACTGGTACTTTGTTTATCGACCACAAAGGCAAAGATGGCCTCAGTGGGGTTTGAACTCAGAGCGTAGTGAGCCGGAACGAATACTGCAAGGCATTCTGTCCGACGTGCTACCGATTCAGCCAATCCACCACTCTCACGGACAAATATAATAATAGCTCATTACTTCACTACACCGTTGAAGGACCTGTACAGGTACAACAACCAAACTTATTGACTCCTAGAAATTCTCTTAAATTTTATTATCATTATTACTGATGTAGACCATCCCCAGTGTCCTCAGATTCCGGATTTTACCTTTCGTGACAGTCTAGCTTAGCGAAGAAAGGAAGTACCAAGGATTGGAACGATCCTTTTGGTGCTTAGTTACAGTTTCATTTTACTTTATTTTGCTTATAGAAAGGCATCAATAAAAGAGATTATGTTGAAGAAAAAACTTTAATTGCCAAAAAAAAAAAAATTAAAAAAGAAAGGTGCAACTTCAACCTTGTTCCTTGGGTGCCTTTAGAGAAGCCCACTCAGTGGGAAGTATTCTGACTAGATCCCCGTTCTGAAGATAACTCAGTATCTAGATGTATTGCTTCCTACTGCCCATTTCGTTGTATAATGCCGCTATTTATATGGAGTGGACGTGGTTCTCCAGCGGAGATCCACTACAAGATATAACAAGAGCCTGACTTTGTGATTAACGCCTCGGGAGTCTACGGGCCTATTTGTTGGCAGGTACACACCCGCAGCCTCTTACATCCAGCCGAGCTACTTACAGAGAACGAAGCAGAGTGAATAACGGCAACTCCTGAGTCATGGTTTCTTCGTCTTTCCCCCCCCCTCTCCCACTAATCTCAGACATCCTGAAACGGCCATGGGCGTTACTCTTCCTCCTTTGCTAAGACATAAAAGAAGACTGTTACCAATCCTATCTTTAGCTGGAAGTAAATTCTTATTTACATAAGGAATTCCCACGCCTCTCTTTTATTTTCTACCTTACCCATAATAATAATAATTATTTCTAACATAGGCACGAGGCCAACAATCCCAGTATTAGACTGGTACTTTATTTTATCGACCCCGGAAGGATGAAAGCCAAAGTTGACCTCGGCGGGATTTGAAAGAGTGCAACGAACCGGAATGAATACCACAAGGCATTCTTTCCGACGCACTAATGACTCTGCCAGTTCGCACCCATAATAATAATAATAATAACGATTTCTTTTATTTGTCACAAGGACAATGGATGAAGAGACATTACAAGGACAAATTAAAAAGTATTACATGGATATTACAAGGACAAATTGCAAAATCAGTGGAGGGTTACACAGAAACGATTGTAAAAAAGAAAAACACACATGGAAAACAACAGTATACAAAAGGAATGAAACGAGACATCCCAATAGGGGAACAACCACCTTGGGCCAATCAAAGAACCCAACAGATCTAGGATTACCATAGCTACCAAAGAAAAGTGTCATTTACCGGCTATTTTTATAGGACTACGGGCACATGTGGAGAGTATGCCCAGTCACCTGAGTCATTCTCATCACTTTCACTCACCTTTCAGCAAATTAAGTGGAGAGGAGAAATTTCTCTCGACTCTCACCTTACTCTCCAAATGGAATTAGAAGAAAAGCATGCGGGGCTGGCCGAAGAGGAAAGTGCTTGTCTTCAGTCCTTTCAATTTTTCACCAGACAGAGGAAGACTTCTTGGCAAAAGAAAGACGGCAAGGTTATTCTCACGGTGGACTCGGCTGCTTACCAGATCTGTCATAGACGTGACAACAGCTGTTCGACATAACACCGGAAGCCACCAGTGCTCAGACAAAGAACGATTGCGTGTAGAATTGCTTCGTCGGGACGAAAGTCCTCTGGAATAGGCTGTTCAGTTAACTCCGAGTAGGCTTTTGCCTACTACACACTCTATGGAATGCAAGAGTTAACGTACCACTGGCTGCGTTGTCCGACTGGTAGAGAACTGGGAACGCTTGGCAACATTCAAGATGCCAGGAGCCCAAACGTGCCCCACAAACGGTGACCACACCTTCTCACCATGCAGGAATCACTGCAGATGCCGCAGCCTCAGTGTATGCCTACGCATCATCAATCACGGCATTCCGAGCCCTCCACAGAAGGTGTTGGCAGTAGATGGACCTTCTGTCTAGTGGAACGCATCCCTTCCGCCAAAAGCGAATGAGCAGACGCTTCAACCAGGTAAGATGAAACCTAGGACAAGGCACTACAGTCAGGCAGTAATAAATAACAGAGACGATGTTTGCGTTCTTCACCTTTGCCTGGCTTTTCAGGAACAGCATATTTTCAGCTCATTTCTTGGTGAGACTGGCCATGCGGCTCGTAATTAAGTCCCAGTTCCTATTCACCAGGAGATCTGGCCCTAATCAGACCTCAAGCACCATAACAGGACCGTCGGTTCAGTGTCCTACGACGCTGGTTGGTGTGGACTTGCCTCTCCAGTCGCTGTGTTGTAAGCCAACCGACTTGTCCTGGTTAATGCGTGCTCCTGTTACCACATCGTATTCCTTCAGTACGGTGCCGACCACCTCGATTTCCGTGGTGTTTGACACCATGACGGCGACGTTGTCCGCGTGTGCTGACAAGGCCTTCCCATATCTCAGTTCGAGCGGGATGCTTCTCAACATCTCAAGCTTCGTCAGCAATCGCTCAAGATCTAATACGTACAGGAGCGACGACGGACTGAGCGTGTGAGTCGAAACGGTTCCGATAGATGGCTATTTAGTATGACCACCGATCAGATGTCACTGTAGACTGAAGCGATCTAGTCTATGAAAAGAGGTCTGTTACCGGCTGCACTGAAGGCTGCCGACAATTACTGATGGTCGACCCTATCGAAGACTGGATTGATCCAAGTGGATCAGAGCCCGACAGAAGCCACGTTTATTACCCACCCTCTGTACGATGTATCGAATGAGGTGGACTGTCTCCAGTTACCCACTACCCCCAGAACAGTTGGGAAAAGTACTGCTGAAAAACCGCACACATTTGCTTGGAATGGAATAGCAGACGTCCATCGTGGTCCGTCAACGACCTAATTGTAGCTTTGTTGCCACGTCGTGTCTCTGCCACTCTAGCCATCGAACGGCTTTTGCATACTCAAATCCAAGAACACACATTATAGCTGTGACCATGCAACCTTCATGTTTCGCGTCGAAGAAATATTTGAGCGATATTTCGCCCTTAGCAGGTCGGTCGTGATGCCTTTTCTAATTAGCTCTTCTAATTTACTAACTAGCCCATCGTCTAATTTACTGTTCTCTATCACTATTTCTTTACTAAACTGTATCGAATCGAATCTAATGGCTTTCTTAATAGAGACCCAGCACCGATTGTTGACGGCCACCCCGTCAACTCCCGCTTAACTAATTCGCTAATCCAGTCACTGTCGGCTCTCCGCGCCAGGATCGACGCATTCAGCTTCAAGTAACCTGGCTCCTGTCTATGCGTCCTATCTAGGTTGACTACATATCATAAACTTGCAGTTTGTGTAGCCGAACAGCTGAAATTGTCGACACCCTACGTCATCTCTAGCCGACAACCTAATAAATACTCTATCTAGATACTATCTGGGTGACTCGGTGCCGTTCGTCTAAGTTCACATTATGCACATTCTAGAAAATCCAGTCGCTACCTGCCAGCGTGCGTCCAAAATATCATTCTAACCACCCACTAGCACTAATGAGCGGGACGTTCCCAAGAATGATTGTAGACGTCCGAGGAAAGCCAACCACTCTGCCCCAGTCGGGACATAGATGGTCATTCGTCTGAAGGCACAACCTTCGCTGCTGTTCACGTCCAGGACTACCGGCTTGCCATCCGGATTCAGGAAGATCATCCGTACCACGAGATGAAGACCTTTCCGGAACAACATTGCCATCCTGCTCGATTCGGTCCGACCGGAAGATGTGTACACCTCGTACACATTGAGAAGAAGCACAAGTGACTGCGTTCAGGAAATCCCAATCTCGCTGACGTCTATCACATCCAAATCTAATGATCTGAGGTCGTTAAACAAATGAGCTTGTTTCCAAGCCGACCTTAAGACAAGTGCATTTATAGAACCAATTCTTAGTATGACCATGTTGGGTGGATAAAAGATGGGAGGTCACAAATAGAGGTATTAATAATAAGGATTTCTGTTACAGACACGAGACCACGCATTTTAAGGAAGGGTAGAGTCGTTTATATCGATCCCAGTGCTTGACTGGTACTTTATTGCATCGACCACAGAAGGATGAAAAACATATTAATAATAATAATAATAATAATAATAATCATAATAATAATAATAAAAATAATAATTATTTCTAATTTAGGCACAAGGCCAACAATACCCCAGTACTTGACTGGTACTTTATTTTATCGACCCCGGAAGGATGAA
>JAOPJM010109187.1:0-13883 GCA_027124095.1 Muusoctopus leioderma
AAGAACTGCACAGGCAATGACTGCACAGGCAATGACTGCACAGGCAAGAACTGCACAGGCAATGACTGCACAGGCAATGACTGCACAGGCAAGAACTGCACAGGCAATGACTGCACAGGCAAGGACTGCACAGGCAAGGACTGCACAGGCAATGACTGCACAGGCAAGGACTGCACAGGCAATGACTGCACAGACAAGAACTGCACAGGCAAGAACTGCACTAACCAAATACAAGCTAATATGGAGAGCTAGAAAGATCACCATGAAGAGCAAGATCAAACTCCTGCATGCACTGGTACTCCCCATCTTCCTGTACACATATGAGACATGGACTCTCACATTAGAGATACAAAGAAAGATACAGGCACTGGAAATACAATTCTACTTTAACATCTTTTTGGCAAAGCAGCATGAAAATTTAGTCTCCAAATTTTTAATTCTTTTTTTTTTTTAGTCAGCTAAATTACAAATGAGATTATTCCTTCATTCAGTGACAAGCAATTTCAAGATATTCTAAAAACATGCATATTTAGTGCAAAGAGATGTTTTCTCCTCTTAATTGTTTCCTATCTTTTCTACTCACCACCCCAAAGGCTAACTTATCCCCGGGCATGGTTAAGCTGCTTATTAAATACATAATTATTATCTGGCTGCAGATTTTAATCTTTCAATTTTATAGACTGTGGTGGGCAGCTGATGACCTGTATGTTTTATGAGAAATTGTCTGTAAGCTCCATGAAGCAATTCTTGCAAGACATCAATATTTATGAAAATGAAGTCTACCTTCTCACCTTTGATATAATTGTTATTACTAATAGTATTTATTATTAGAGGATGTAGAATGACAGAACTGGTTGAGCAAAATGCCTTGTGGTACTTAGTGATAGTACTTTACTTCATGTTCTGAGTTCAAATCCCACCAAAGCCAACTTTGCTTTTCATCACTTCCGGGGCTAATACAATTAAAAAAACAAGTCAAACAAGTACTGAGGGACAATCTAAGTGACTGTAGCCACTCCAAAAATGTGCCAATGTGAGCTTGGTCAAACCACAGTGGGTCATCCAAGCTGTCATTAGATAGAGTTTTCATTAGGTTGGTGGATAGAGACAGTGTAAGATGATGTTTGTAATTCAAGGTGGTTGGCTACACAGACAACAAGTTTGTGATCTGTATGGTAAGCTTAGACAGGTTACCTAAACAGGAACCCAATTACCAGTTACTGAAAGCTGAACCTGTCATTCCCAACACAGAAAGCCTACAGAGCCCAGATTAGTGAGCTAGTTAAGTAGAATTGACAGATCAATTATAAACAACAGGTGGTGGGTCTTATTAATGAGGAAAATTTGGACAAAATCCATTAGTTTTAGAAATGAAGTAGCTCTAGATAAAAATAGATTGGAGAGGGAGCTAATAGGTAGAATCAAAAAGGCTATTAGGAAAGGTTTTGCATAACAAGTGCATGCAGCAGCAGTGTGGCAACAAAGCCACAATCGGGTTTTTAACAAGAGCTATCAAATTCCAGGCAGATGTGTGCAGTTTTTTAGTGACACTTTTCCCCAACTGTTTGGTGGAAGTGGTGGACTGGAGACAGTGGACTTCAATGCCTACCTCGATGGCTTGCTGTGACTCTCACAAGGAGAGTTGGAGTGCTGTGAAAAGCCAATAATGGTAGCTGATATATGAGATGCAATGATTGATTTGCTCTTTGTACAAGGGGAAAACCACCAGATTTTGAGTGGTCTGCTTTATGTTTACATGCCAGACTTGTCTGCTACTGTCGTAGCAGAATTATATTACAACTGGCAGCACTGGGAGCATTCCTAGTTTTGTGAAACAGGGAGTGATGATGCCACTAAGGAAGGTTGCAGGCAAAGGTGTCATCATAAATAATTTCAGGCCCATAACTCTGCTGAATGCAGAGTTAAAGATGTTGGTTAGTTTGGCGCTTGTCCTTGGTAGTGTTGCCAGTGTTCTTGGTAGTGTTGTCAGTGCTGCACAGACTTGTGTGATTCTAAGCAGCACTATCCAGGACAACTTCCACATCATGTGATACATCATAGAGAGGGGCTGGTTGTTAATCTGGATTTGGTGAGATTCTGATCAATTTAGATCAGTCTAAAGCATTCAATAGGGTCAACTACCTGGAAGCTGTCCTAAATGCAACCAATCTCAGACCCATTTTCAGAGGCTACATTGTTCCTTTGTATATCGGCATCTGCTCAGTGGTCAGGCTAAATGGCCACCTATTGTAACCCTGTCAAATTACACATTTAGTCCGTCAAGTGTGTTACCTATAATCGTTCCTGTACGTTTTGACCTTTACACAATTACTACAGTAGTTATATGTGTTGAAGGACATTCTGGAGCATTCCATTTGAACTGAGACACAGAAGAGTCATGTTGGCAAATGTGGATGACATCACCATCATGCTGTCAAATACCTCCTAAATCAACATGGACGCACCATACTAATGGAATACGAGGTAGTAACAGGAGTACACATTAACTAACACAAGTCAATGGGCTTGCAACTTGGCACCTGAAGAGGCAAGTCTGATAATCCAGTTAAGGTGCTTGGTGTCTAGTTTGACTCCTGACCTCAAAGGGGATAGTAACTAAGACGAGGTTATGAGCAGGATGGCCAATCTTATTCAGAAATGGGCTGAGGGAAAGCTGTCTTTAGAATATTGGGCAGAGTGGTGAATGCCAACATCTCTTCCATTATATATTACCACCTGACCGTCATACCTTGTCCCAGTCTACATCTGGCCAAATTGGAGTGTCTGGTCTATCTGCTACAAATACACACTGTGAAGAGGTCTTAACATGCTGTGGCTGATGATGTACAGGCTTGTGCTGGGGCTTCAATATCAAGACAAATTCCCAGATGGTGAGCAAGTGTGGTCGTTGTTTGTTAGACACGTCTTTCTGCAGCTCGTATCTTTGACTAAGCTGCAATCTGTGGTCAAGAGTAGATCAAGATTGGGTGTTCTGGTATCTGGAATGCTATCCAGGCACTCAGCTTCTCTACCAGTCAGGCAATGCAGCTAGTGCAACGTCAATCTTTGTACTCTATACAGACAGGGTTAGTGGCAAGTATGTGTGACAATGTTCTGAGGAATACTCTGGGCATTACTGAGGATCAGCTGAGCAGTCTCTTCCAGAGGACTTTCAGATCAGGGATTATGGAGAACTCCCAAAAGTCCTTGGTCTGGCAGTGCTAGCAGAGTGTGTGGCCAGTTCACAATACACTCTACAAGTAAGGAAGTGCTGATAGCCAAGCCTGCCCAAGATGAATGTAGATCAATGAAACAGTTCTACATGCACTCATTTAGTCTCCAAACATTACTGACTAGTGGAGTTTTGTCGAACACCTGTAATTGCATGTAGGATGGGTCTAGATGTCAGCCAAATTCCTCATAAACATCACCCCACTGCCTTCCTTTGGCAAGAAAGGGCAGGCAGCTTTCTTCTGTTTGGTGGCTATGGTGAAAAGGTTAGTGTGTTGGATGAGATTGCAGGGACTGAAGACAGGGCTTTCACTCTACAGCTAAGACCTCATCAACTTTTTCAAGTTCCACTTGAAAACAAGTTGAGGGTAGAGGAGGAAGTGCTGCCCTCCAGTAAATTTACTGAAAGGTAGGTTAGAATAGTGAGTCTGGTGTGGATGGATTGTTCCACTTTCAATTTCATTTGTAATTTCATAGTAATGAGAAAGCTCTTGCCTTAGTGTTGAAAGGAATTTAAGGAATTGTGGAGTGCATCTTTGTAAGGGCCACTATTAATCACCTTTGTGGCAAATAAAACAACCAATTATTACTATTATCATTATCTATCAAAATATGAAATTATCATTATATTATATAAAAACATTACACATATGAAACTATTAAAAAATACATAATATTATTATAGGAAAAAAGTGTTGGTTGAAGAAACTAAAATAGTGCATCAAAATCAAGGAAATAGTATGTTGTTTCCCTACTGATAAGTCTGGTAGAATGTCAATTGATAATATGTTTAATTATATTCATAGCAAGTAGCCACACATTGAGGGTATAAGGGGAAATAGCACCACTTGAAAAACAACAAGTTTCTGAACGTTCACATAGGAAATAGTTGTAACAATTTACTCTCAGAAAGACGTAGAGCAAACAACTTCCAGACTAAAGATAATGACACCCCTCTATTATATTGCCTTAGAAAAAAATCTAAAAATACCCTACTACAGTTATAGGCAAACAATGTCAATAACTACAGGATATCCTACATGTCAGTACAAGTTTCTGATAGCATGGAAGACCTTCTCGGCAAAATTTATAACTGTAGCCATGATATTGATCACACCAACTACATAATAGATAAAATAGTCTTAGTACACCACTATCGGTCTATTGATGTCAGCACTGCCATTGAAACATAAGAAAAGCTAATGTGTGAGAGTGCAATAGTGTTCTATGATGTTAATATTGACAAACTAGTTCTATCATCATCATCATTCATCATTGCCACCAATGCCATGCGACGCAAAGGACTTCCATCTATATTCACACCAACCACTCCTGTACAGAGCCTTGTGTATTGTTACTCATCACAGGCTGGTTGTCGAATCCATGGAAGATTCATTGACTTAGTACTTCAGAGAAGAAGCCACCTCCTCGTAAAGCGCAGTACCCGTCTTTGAGCGGATGACCCTTACCAAATGGCAAGCATCCAAAACTACCACCAGAAGCACAGTCTTTTGTACCCTGCCAACGGCCTCATCCATCACTCCACTGCCAGTGATTTCCTTCTTTCGATCCGTAACCCTGGTCAGGGGCCCATACCAGATACTGTCTGCTGGGAGCCAGCTGAGCCCAGGACTTGTGTCAGACAGGGTTGTCATGCCCTGAAGTAATGACTGAAGTCTACTACCCACTACCTAACTAGTTCTATCTGGGCTTAACTCATAAAGGTAGTTCTATACCTGGGCTTAACTCGTAAAGGTAGTTCTATACCTGGGCTTAACTTGTAAAAACAACTAATTGTCTAAACACAACCAATTAAAATTTTACTCAAAACCAGGCAGACTACTCAGCATTCATTCTACAGTTAGGAGATCATTGATGAATGCTGTGTAGGTTAGCCAAAATTAGTCCAGATCTCTAAAGATAGATTTAACATGAGAACAAACAATGATTGCTCATGCAGTTGGTACTTGCCTTAACCCTTTCATTATCATATTTCTAATGAAATACACTGCCTATGATTTTCAGTTAATTTTGAAAATAATCAAGAATTTGGAGGAATTTAGTAAAATAACTAACTTTCTTGCTATCAAGTTGGTGTTTGGAACATAGGTTAACAAAAAGTTCTTATATAAAATTACAATGTAAGGTTTAAATATAAATATAAACACTATGAAACAAATGGGTTTTTTTTATCATAGAACCAGGGGTGGTTTCAGGCGGGCTGGTATCAAAAGGGTTAATAACCAGCTTGATGTTACTTCTAATCACACCCACTCCTACAGATGACCCTACCACCTTTACGTTACCCTCCTTCTTAACCTTCCACATCATCCTCATACAATCTAGATATCCCACACCAGACTTTATATCTATTATTAATTAACCAGAGGAGGAGATCCTTTTGTAGGATTTCCCAGATTGGTGAGATTGATGTGGTTGAAGAGGCAAAATGTAGATGAAGAAGGAATCTCAGAGAGCTACAATAATGGAGATCAATTATTTAGCAAAATATCTAGTGACGGGTCTGGGAAATATAGAAGGGATGACTGGAGAGGGAAGAAACAGGTACATAGGGTGAGCTGGAATGGAGGTGGTATACAGCTTACTAGATTAGAGAAAAATAGGCTGTTGTAGTGGTGGCAGAAAAGGACGAGAGAAGCAACAACACATCTGTAAGCCAATATATCAGTTGATGAGTGAGTTTTTACAAACCAACAACATGGTCTTTGTAGAGGGTCAGCAACTGATCAGAGTTGAAGTATTTTCTGGCTCTTAAAATGGGGTCAAGTCGTGTGTAATTTTGAGTGGGATCACCATGAGAGATTATCAGAGATTGTGAAGCCTAGCATTTGAAGCAACATTTTAAGTTTTAGTTGTGTTGTTCCTGTGTCAGTGTTGTGTGGTACAAGATTATTTCCTTGATATCTGTAGTGATTGTGTAAGGGTGCTGATAAAGAAAACTAGATTGTCATGTCACCATTGGATGATGCTTTCAAGTTCTCTGTTCATAGAAGCAGCGCAAGTCTGGCATGAGATGCGTTTGGACATCTGGAGATGTTTGCTCTGTTTGTTAGTAAGTGTATATAAAGAAGGTTCTTTAAGCAAGAATATGTGTTTGCATTCATGTGCATTTACATGCACACATACAAACATATATATACATATGTATAGATGTGCACCTATCATCAATATGTATAAATATTTTCTTCATATTTAAATTGGTTGTATACAGGCATGTAGATATATAAATTTCAGTTGACTCTCACATCATAAACAATTCCAAGAGAAAAACACATTTTGTTATATTCACCTCTGCCTTCAATATATCACTAAAATATTTTTTGATAAATTCTATTTAGATAGAAAATCTTTATAATAGATGCTTGATCCCCAAAACACGATCCCAACATCTGCTTAAAAACAAACCCTATTAATCCCACTCAACCATGTGGCCATGCTAGGGCACAACCGTTACTCTCACTGTTGCTTCTATAGCCATACTTCCATGCTTCGTTTTTGATGAAGTAGTAAGTTTGATAATGCTGCTCTCATTTGTGTTTCGTGCCGTGATGTAGGTTCATCTGGGATCTCAGATAGTAGGATGTCCAAGTGTTTCTTGAAAACATTTGCATCCACTCCATGTAGATCTCTTAAGCCCTTCGGCAGGATGTTGAAAAGCTGCGGGCCCTTGAACTTTAAACTATTCTAGTATCTGGACCTAACTGTGGATGGCGAAGGCGGGACCTTTGGCACTATGCAGTGGCGTCCAGTTTGAGGATTCTCACTGCCAAACTTTGGAGCTAGCCCTTCCAGAATCTTCCATATATATATATATCACTGCAGTGTTGGATTGCTTTGAGTTCCACCGTTAGTTAGGCACTATGTGGCAACCATAGTTGAGAGCAATAGTCCTGATGGCTGAGAACAAATGTCCTCCACAGGACCAGCATGGTTTCTTTTTCTCTTGTTCTGAATCTCAGAATCTATCCCATCTGTCATCTGCACATTGTTGCTATTTTAGTAATATGCACATGAAAAGATGCATAACATCGTCATGGTTCTTGATTGCATATGATACTTTCATATCCTCAACATAGCTGGTCAGAGTGGCAGCCTGTATAACTGAGAGCATGTCTGACAGAGCCACTACAAACAGCAATGGCCCCCAAGACAGTTCCCTGAGGGACTCCACTCAGAATTAGTGTTTCCTTTGAGAGGGCCCCATTGGCTGCAACTGCCTGATTTCTGTCTTTTAAAAAGTCATGCAACCACTCCTCTAGTTTTCCAACTATGCTGAGACCACAGAGTTTGTGACATCATTCCATGATCAACCCTATTGAAGGCGTTCACAAAGTTGAGATATATCACATCCACGTTTGACTTGTTGAGCAGCTGTTTCAATATCCGGTTGTAATGCTGTAAAAGCTGTGTGAGACAGTTTCTTTTCAGATGGAAGCCATGCTGGGTGTCAGTTAGCAAGTCATTTTCTTCCAAGAATGTGATTAGTTTCCTTCTGATAATACATTTCATGACTTTGCTGATATATGAAGTCAGAGAGATGGGCCAATAATTTCTAACATCTATTCTGCTTCCTCCTTTATGGATAGGGCATATTATTAACTTTTGGGGGAGTTTACCACTTGCAAAGAAGCTCTGCAAAAGTATCTGGAGTGGTTTTGCCAAAGCCTGTTTAAATGTTTTTAAAAGAATTGCTGGGAACCTGTCAGGGCCTGATGCTGAGTTAAAGTTCATTTCATCTATGGACGATATTACATCTTCCTCATTTCTGTTGATGTAATCGATGGTTGCCGCTTCTCTATATAGAGCTGTAGTGTCAAAGAACTTATCTGGCTTATTTCTTTGCATGTATCCCAGTGGGGAAGTGAAAACACTTCTGAATTGTTCACTCAATATTTCACTTATCCCTTTGGGGTCAGCAGTCAGTGAGCCATTTCCTTGGAACAATGGCCCCATTTCCTTGGAACAATGGACATTTCCTTGGAACAATGGCCCTATTTTGTAACATACTGAACCTGACTCTTTTACAAATATATAGAAAGCTTTAGGGTTGTTGTTTTTTTATTTCTTACAGCTCTAGTTTCTCTTTTTGCTCTCTCCTTTTCATGGGAGAGCCTGAGTTTATGTTCAATTCCTATTAGTGTCTTTTTCAAGTGAGATTTTTCATTGTCCGTTGGTTGTTTATTTAAATGATTTGAGAACTTTGTTCTTTGTCTCATAAGAACTTTTCTATCTCTAGGAATTATATTTTTGTGTATGTTGGCCTTTCTTTCTGAAACAAAATGAATGCATATGGCTCGCATTATTGACATGAATTGCTGAAGTTTTATGTTGTTGTCTTGCATACAGAGATTTTCAGGCCAGTTCTGTTTAAGGATCTCTTTTTGAATTGATTCCCAGTTAGCTTTGTGGAAGCTCAGGCTGAATATATTTCAAGTACTTCTTCTAGGGTGTATATCTACGGTTTCCTCTGGACCATACATTGTAAGTTCTACTATGATGTGGTCTGAGAAAATCGTCGGCGTCACTTTCACATCATGGACGAGGTTCGTGTTATTTGTGAAGCAGAGATCTAGAGTATTGTTGGACCGAGTCAGGCAAGTATTATTTGCTCCATGAACAACGTATTAGAGAGTTCGAGCAAGGACTCTGTCTGTCTTTGTTCATGCAGTGACAGTCCTGAGCCTATGTGGCCTTTGGGACATTTGACATTGGGGAAGTTGAAAATGCCCAAGAGAAATACACTGATGTGCTGGTCTAGTTTCCTTAATACCTCTTTTAACTTTCTAAGGCTATCTTCAAATTTGTCATTGTGATATGAAGCAGCGAGAGGATGATATGTTGTACATATGACTACATCAAGTTGCTTTATATGTACTATTAGAGTGTGACAAACCGAGTTTGAGTATGACAGCAGTATTAAGGGTGTAACATGTTCATGGATATACATGGCAACTCCACCACGACTTCTTTCTTTCATGTCATTACAAAATACAGCATACTTTGGAATGTGTATTTTCACATCAGCTATGTTTGTTGTTAGATGTGTTTCTCTTAGTGCTATACATATTACTTAATTGCATGTGGCAAGGTCTCTCAGATAGGGAATTTTATCTCTGTTACTAAGTTGTAACAGTCCCCTGACATTCAGCAGTAGTATTCCTGTGACATTTGGGTAGGTGTCAGTGGTGGCCACCCTGGGTCTAATATTTGTGGTGGCTACCTTGGGTCTATCATTTGTAGTGGTCACCCTGAGTCTGTTATTTGAGTGGCTATCCTGGGTCTAATATTTGTGGTGGCCTTGTGTGTTCGTGTGCATGGCTTTGACTCTGTATCTGTTGCAGCCAGGTCAGCTGCCATACAATCTTCTGTGCCATGCTTAAAAAATATTGCTGCATGGCTGCCGCAGTTCATACTACATCTGCATATTGCCTTTTGGTGAGGGCAGATGGTGTACAATGTGTCCTCTTCAGGTGGGTGTTTGTAATTCTGTCAAACAGGTCATCCTTCTTTCCTGATGATGTTCTGTAAGTCAATGGACTCCTCGCATGTATTTTTCTTCATCCCTGTTGGGTTTGTGAGAAAAAATTACCCTATTTAGCACAACTCTGACAGGGCTTGGAATGAGCAAAATGACAGTTTATCCCATTTTCCCCATGCCAGCAGTTACCTTCCAGATATAACCTACAGGTGATTTGGGCACTGTTATTTATCTTTCTAGTGTCTTTATATTTAGGTTTAGTATTTTTATTGCTTTTGTTTTTATTTTTGATATCTCGCATGTGTCCTTTGGCCTGTTTGTTTGTGCTTGTCCTGAATGGTTTTTTTTTTTTTTGTCCTTGGTGACAGTTTCACTTTCACCATGTTCAGTTCCTTTACTTCCCCTGCTGCCTTCAGTGGTGTCTTTAAGGCCGGTCATGTTTGTTTGGTCTTTCTTGGCATCTTCCTCAGTCATGATGCTAGCTCGACCCTTCTGGTCATCTACAGAATCTGTAGAAACTGTGGGACCTCCATTACTGGTTTCTTTGTCTGCACTTTCACCTGCTTCATCTTTAACGATGACACCTAGTAAACTTAGATACAGCTTGATGAGGGCATAAAAATGAATAAATTCTTTCTTTTTCTCTCCATTTGAGCCATTAATCTGTGAAATCCATAGCTCTTCAGGGACTCTGCAATGAGGTTGTTGGGTGGAGATTGTTCAGCCATACTCCATGCCATTAGAAAGAGATGAATTTCTTCCACCTACCAGTTTCATTTCATTTTGTAAATGTTGTTTTTCATGATTTCTTCTTTACTAAAGTTTGCTTTGTTGGCATGTAAAAAGAAGCAGGGAGAGAGGGAGAGAGAGATAGAGAACACAGTAAGAGACAGACAAAAACACAGACAAGCTTGTTTTAGATTGGCATTAAAAATATTGAAAAGTAGATTTTCCTATTTGTTTATTTATTTCGCTAGAGAATGAACTTATTTATCTTTGTTGAAAGAAAGATGAACAAAGTAGAGGAGAGGAAGATAAAAAGACAAGAATAACAATTTATTTATTCGTTTGAAAATTAATTTATCTATTTATTTCAGTACATTATATTTATTTTGTTAGAAAAAAATTTATCTATTTGTATATTTTGTTATACTAATAGGATAACGTATAGATGTATATACCAAAATAACAACAGGTAGATATAGACACACTTATACATGCATGTAGACTTACACATATACATATATGCAAAAGACCCTTACATGCATATAGATGCATATAAATATACAGATACACACATAGAGATATGAATACATATACAAATACATATATACACTCCACAGACTTACAATCATATTAGGTACTTACATGTATACATATACCTGTGCCCCCATATATGGCTGTATACTCATTATACATATATATAGACTTGCAGAAGTACAGAACATATATATATGTATAAAGATTTTACTTGTGGTCATATAGTAGTGGACAAGTTTACTTGCAGTTAACATATTCATTCACAAACATTCATTACTGCTTAGTCTGGAGGGAAGGCAGTGCCCATCACCCTTTTTTCAGGGCCTCCACATGTGGTGGGAGGGAGGGAGGAGGGTATTCTCTGACAGGAGACCTGGCCTGAATTCTTGCAACAGAGTGGACTCTGCTAAAGGCACCGAAGGGCCAGGTGGTGGTGTTATACTGGGCAACGGATTAAGTCTGCCACCCAAGTAGGTCACAGCAGGATTTGAACTCAGAATGCAAAGAGCCGGAATAAATGCTGTGAGGCATCTCGTCTGATGCTCTAACGATTCCGCCAGTCCACCACCATCCTAGACTGGTACTTTATTTATCTACACTGAATTGATGAAAGGCAATGTAAGTACACCGACCTAGTTACCTATCGCTATATATATGGTTATATACTGACCAGTACAGACTCCTGCCTACACATATATGAACTCTAAGAAACAAAGACATTCTTAACTACATACACATACAAAGGTTACAGCAATTTACATGCAAGTTTAGCTATATGTAAATGTAATTATCGGCATGCAAACATATATTTTAGTATCTCAAATAGACACATATGGAAGTGGGCACTTACACAGAATGGATGTATATTCTTATTATGAGGCATGTATAGCACTGGCTGTATAGTATACGAAAGATGTAGGTATATTTCTTCCCCTTGACCCTCTTGTGGATTGGAGGTGATAAAATTACCTATTTAGAAAGAGCATAGGTTTGAAGATTCTAAGAGATTTATGGGTTTTGTGTATACATGTAGAAATTAATTCTGAGTGTTTGTTCAGTAGGTAAGAATACTATATACATATATATGTGCATGTGTGTGTGTGTATGTGTATATATATATATATATATACACACAAACACACACATATATATATATATACACATGTAATATTTAGTGTTGTTTATCTATGAAGTTATAAATAACAACTGGAACAAAAAGTATGTTGTCTTCTCCCTCTTATGCTAACGTAGTTTTAAGATGAACATCAGTGATTTCTGCTGTTTCACATCTACGGGAGGGCCCCTGCACATATGTTGCAAACAAATATTGACAAGAAATTTAAAGATAGATACGGATGAATTCGGAAGATTTTCTGTAAGGAGGAAATTGTTAATTATGCTTCGGACTTTCTTCTTAAGTTGCTGCTTTTCCACTGGTAAACGACCATGCTTTTTGAACTGATGAAATGATTTCTTATAACTGTGAAGCAATGAAAGCAATACTGTAAGAATAATTTTTGAAACAGACATGCAATGTTAGTTAAATAAAATTAAGTAAATTCCACCCCACACTCCCTGAGACATGGTACTATGCTTGCAAACTGCTATTAGCTCACTAATATTGATTTATAACATTGGCACAAGGATGTACATTTTTGAGTAGGGTGATCAAACCAACCCCAGTACTTAACTGGTATTTTATTTTATTGACCTTGGAAGGATGAAAAGGGAAGTGAGCTTGGTGGGATTTGAACTCAGAAAGTAAAGAGAAGTAACTAAATACCACAAATCATTTTGTCTGACCCTCTAATGATTCTGCCAATCTGCTGTCCTTACTTGCTCACTGATATGTTGTTGTCGTAATAACTATACCATAATACTCATATTAATTATATTATAATAGTCATGTTATAGTAGTTATATCATAAGGATCATGTTGCAATAAGATATAATAACCAGGTCCTAAAAACCATAACACAGTAGCTATGTTGTAAAGTTACATCATAATACCCATACCATAGTGAAATGTCATAATATCTTAACAGTAATGATTTCTTACATTGGCTAATAATAATTATAATATTGATTTCTTACATAAACATAAGTCCAGACATTTTTGGGGGAGGGACATAGCCAATTAAATTGACCCCAGTACTTCCCTGATACATATTTATCATAAATACTGTCTGCCACTCTACCAATTCTGCTAATCCAATGATTTCTTCTTACATTGTTACAAGGCTAGAAATTTGTCAGGGGGGGGGGGCATACTTGTTTGAATTGACTCCAGGACATGGTTTTTGGGTGTGAAAGGGAAAGACAAAGAAAGGGTTGAGAATTTTGGATGAAGATGATCTCTTTAGAGCAGGGGTCGGTAACAGGTAGGCCATTGAGGTGTTCTCTGTGGACCTTGGATCTTTTCTACAAAATTTTCAAATTTGATTAAATTCCTTTTCATGTATGAAAACCATCAAATCTTCTCGAAGAAGTCGTCTTTTGGACATTAATTTGAAGAGGCAGATGATTGTTTTTTGAGAACTATTAACTGCTATTAAACTGACTAAATAAATAAATATAAATATTTTATGCAGATTATTATATTACTTTTTACTTGCAGAGTTAATATTTGAAATTTACAGGCCTTAAGGGTAAATTTTTATATGTAAGATATGATATAATATACATGTGGGCCATGGCAAACGTAAAATAAAATAAAATGTGGGCCATGGCCAAATGTAAAAAAATCAAAAGTGGGCCATGGGCAAATGTTAAAAAAATCAAACGTGGGCCATGGGCAAATGTAAAAAAAATCAAAAGTGGGCCATGGGCAAATGTAAAAAAAATCAAAAGTGGGCCATGGGCAAATGTAAAAAAAATCAAAAGTGGGCCATGG
>JAOPJM010109774.1:0-13877 GCA_027124095.1 Muusoctopus leioderma
AATAAAAGAAATCATTATTATTATTATTATTATTATTATTATTATTATTATTATTATTATTATTATTATTATTATCGCCTGGAATACTGTGAAGGCACGTTATTGTCGACTCCGAGTAAATCTACCCCGTTTTCGGTGTTTTACCCTGTTCAAAATATATTTTTATATATATTTTTATATGGTTTAAAAGACAAAGAGACAAGCAGGTGACTGGTAAGTCCTATTTGAGAACATGAGATCTCCCCGATTGGGGAGAGCTATTTGTTTATTTTGATAGAGTCGTTTCGGTTGAAAATTTCTATTTTCTTTAATGGATGTCGGTTTCTCCACAATAATGTTCGAGGGAGAGCATGAGAGAAGTGAGGGAGTGAAAGAGAATACATCAATGGGAATAAGAGAGGTGGATGAGAGGCTGTTAGTGGACGCTGCTAACAACGTTTTGTGTCTGACAACAGATGATAGCGTTCCTTTAGTATCGTTTGCCCCAGATGAAAGCAAAAACAACAAGAACAACAATAACCACCATAGCAGCAACAGGAAATGTAAACATTACAATAACAGCAACAAAAATGATAGCATCAGTAACAGCAAGAGTAACAACAACAACAACAGCAGCAGCAACACCAGCAGTAGTAACAGCAGCAGCAACAACAACAAAGGCAATACCGACAGACAAAATAGCAATAACCACAACAAACACACCGTTAATAAACTCAGCGGCGGCACCGGTACAATAGATGACAACAACATCAACAACAGCAAGAGCAACATCAGTAACTACAACGACAACAACAACAACAACAACAACAACAACGAAAGCAGCACCAGCAGTAACAACAACAACGTCTACGACGACGACGAGAATAACATTAGCAACGAAATGTCATCGGAAACTAGGACAAAGATTGTCCTTCCTTACCTAACAACAACAACAACAACAACAACAACATTACTGGCTCCCCCACCACAAATAACAGCATTTTCTGCCGCTGCTGCGACGAACAGCGGCAACAACAACAACAACAAGGAAAACAACAAGAAAAACAACAATAAAACAACAAAAACAACAACAACAAAAGCAACAACAACACCAACAACAGTAGTAACAGCAGCAGTAGCAGTAGCAGCAGCAGTAGCAGTAGCAGCAGCAGTAGCTGCAGCATCGCAAAGAGCAACTCCTTTTCAGGAGCTGCAAAAAGCTTTGAGTGGGTCCCTCTGGACAAGAAAGAAGTGATGTTGAATGAGGCTGAATAGTTTATCCATAGAGACGGTATGAGTGCCACCGCAGCTCCTAGAGCAAACAGCTAGGAAAACGGTGGTTTACCGATGTGTATCGGTGAAGAGGCACCGATTGGAACAGACATCTAAAGAGCAGGCTGAAATGGTTTTAAAGCACGTTTTAGGTGATATGGATGTTGTCGCTCGTGCGAGACTATTGTGGCTGCGTACGAGTGATTTTCCTTTCGGATGCGCTGGCCCAAAAGCACTCAACTATTAGACGTGAGAGCGAGGAATGTTTCCTCGTTGCGATCTACTTGGGCCGGTGGGTCATCCGGATTAAAATGTCAAATGTGCCACCAGATTTGGACCTCTAGTGGGTGGTGGGATGACTGGTGTTATATGGAGCAGACTCACTGCTTTAAATAAAGAAGTTTCGGAAGGAGAAGTGGTATGGAATAGGACTGGACATCTTGGTCCAGGTGTCACCGGAAACCCTGGACAAAATCCCAGACCTCATTGACGTAGCAAACGGACAGCAACTGCGGGTGAATGTAAAGGGCAGAAAGCCTAGATGTGACGTATGTGGTAGCATTAACCACCTGAAGGCCCTCTGCCCTCAACAAAAACAAAAAAGGGTTATAAAGAGGAGAAAGCCCGCACTGCTGCGAACACCACAACCACAGCATCAACCACGCAAACAGCAGCAACAACTACAATACCAACAACAACAGCAGCAACAGCAACAGCAGCACCAACAGCAAAAACAACTCACACAACCCCAACAACAACAACACAAATACCAAAACCTAGGAAAATCCAAACACCATTACCTAACACAAAAAATGCCCTCCCCACCCACAAACCAAACAACTAAAACAAAATAACACATATACATTCACGTTTCCACCTCTCCCCTCTGACTCAAACCTCTCGGACGGCGAATCTCCACCGCGTGACGAGGTCAATGCAACAAACCAAAAAGCTGTGGTCGAGAAGAAGAGTAAAACCAAAACCAAGAGGCCGTCCTAAGTTGAAGGCCAAAAGACAAGACGGGGTGACAAAAAGCCCAAGCTGCAACAATCAATCAGCACCAACACCTACACCACCACAACAACAACAACAGCAAAACAACGAGCACTCACACACACAGCCACAACCGCATAAGAAAGCTTGAAAACAATTACAAATACAAGAAAAACAACAACAGCAACAACCAAACACACAAACACAACAACCCATCACCAAGTTCACTGTTGTTCGAAAGAGCAACAGCAACTTGGTGGCGGAAGTTGTTAACAACAACAACATTTTGACAAGAGGGGAGGGTTTTAAGGAACTCCTCCCAAAAATCCCACCAGACCGAGTCTTAGTCAGAATAGACGAAAGCACGTACAAGACTTTTAAAAAAAATTCCCCTACGATGTAGGAGCCTTAAATTCGAAAAAAAATGGGCATTATTGCCCTTTCACCGAATGAGACGGATGGATCAACCGGCCGTATCGAGGACCAAGGTAGATGACCTTTCTTTTTCTCTGACCAAAATGGCTACATTTAGAGTGGAGTGTATACTTCTTCGTGGCCTGGGGTCGGGTTGGAAGCAAGGTCACTTGCTCAACGACCTCAGGTCACTGGATTTGGATATGTTAGCCATTAGTGATACACGAATTTCTGGGGCGCACGCCTTCACACCCATTTTCGACGACTACAAGGTGTACTTATCTCGTGGCTTGTCGGGAGCGGGCGGAGGGGTGCTAGTGTTGTTCCGGAGATGTTTAGATCTCGAGGTACGGACAATCTTCCTGGACCCGAATGGTAAGTTGGTGGTCCTGGACGTGAACGGCAGTGAAGGCAGTGCCTTCAGACTAGTGGCCGTCTATGCCCCGACAGGGTCAGGACGGCCTGATTCCTTCAGGAGTCTAGTAGCTTCCCTGGCAACGTCCCGCTATTTAGTGCTAGTCGGTGACTGGAATTGCGTTTTAGAAGCAGAGCATGACTGTGTGGGGCTAGTACATAGGAGGAGGGGATGCAAAAGCCTCGAAAACCTGCTCGGAGGTTTCCAGCTGTTCGACAGGTACCGACTAGACTCCCTGGATGTGCTAGTGTGGACAAGGAGCAACTACAGTGGGTCGTCCAGATCGTATCTAGAAAGGATGTTTGTTAGACAAGCGGATAGGGATAGCGTAGGGTTGCCACAGTTCAAACTAGTCGGCTATACAAACCACACATTTAGATCTGCACGGTCGACTTAGATAGGGCTCCTAGACAGGGACTCGGTTCCTGGAAGGCGAACGCGTCCTTTCCGGTCCGCAATGATTACAGGGAACGGATTAGCATTCTAGTTAGGCAGCAGTTGACGGGGGTAATCGTCATCAACCGGTGGTGTGGAGCCCTGAAGTGGGCAATTAGATTGGAATCAATAGCGTTTAGTAAGGATCTAATGATAGAGATAAATACAGTAGAGGGGGAGCCAGTTAGCAAGCTAGAAGAGGCGATTACTAAAGGCATCGCGACCGACGTTCTAGCGGTGAGAATGGCGCTCGACCATTTCTTCAACGCGTAGCACAAAGGCTGCGTTGTCAGAACTAGGGTTCGTGCATTAAAACACGAGGGAACGAAAGCTGTCCGATGGGCCCGAGTGGTGGAGGTGCGGCGTGGCAACAAAGTCACGATTCGGTCTTTGGCAGACTTGGACGGATGCGTGCTATTCGGTTCAAGGCAGATGTGTTCGATTTTTCAGCAACACTTTGCTCGACTGTTCGGGGCGGTCGACGGTGGATCGGAGGAAAGGGCGGCAGTAGACTTCACTGCCTACCTGGACGGCTTGCCGCGACTCTAGTCGGGAGAAGTGAGGTGCTGCGAAAGCCGATAACGGCCGTTGAAATACGGGAGGTGATGAGCGGCTGCGCTAGGGGCAAATCGCCAGGTCTGGATGGTCTGCCCTGCAAGCTTTACGTGTACATGCCAAACTGTTTGGCGATCTTGGCGGAAGTCTACCGCAACTGGCAGCAGAAGGAGAGAATTCCCAGTTCGGTGGCGCTGCAAAGAAAGAACGCCGACAAGTGGGATTTTGTAAACAACTTTCGGTCTATAACTTTGATTAACGCAGAGTTTAACATTTAGGCCAAGGTGTTAGCAAAGAGGTTGCCGCTTTTCGTCGGTGGCTTGGTCGGAAAAGCGCAGATATGCGCGATCCCGAACAGGTCCATCCACGACAACCGACACATCATGCGATACGTCATAAAAATGGTTGGCAATAAGCTGGCTTCGTGTGGACCCTGATCAATTTGGATCAGTCGAAAGCTTTCGATAGGTTCGACCATCAATACTTGGCAGCCGTCCTGAAAGCGGCCGGTTTCAGGCCCGTTTTTAGAGGCTGGATCGCTGCAATGTACAGCAGCATCCGCTCGGTGGCTAGAATAAACGGCGACCTCTCGGAACCGTTTAGCATCGCGCGCAGTGTCCGTCAGGGACGTCGCCTCTCAACCCTTCTGTACGTGCTGGCTCTCGAAGCTGGAGGTTTTGAGAGACATCCCCTTCAAACTGGGACAGTGCAGAAGGGCAGTGTTGGCGTATGCGGTCGAGGTCACCGTCATGGAGTCGGACGCCACCGAAGTGGAGGCGTTCGGCACCATGCTGAAGGAATACGAGGTGGTTGAAAGGGCAAAGATTAACCCGGACAAGT
Source organism: Muusoctopus leioderma (assembly GCA_027124095.1). Classification (NCBI taxonomy): domain Eukaryota; kingdom Metazoa; phylum Mollusca; class Cephalopoda; order Octopoda; family Octopodidae; genus Muusoctopus; species Muusoctopus leioderma. Next base: position 4,904 of record JAOPJM010109774.1, read on the forward strand.
CGGTGGGATTGAAGCTCGGCACCTGGAGAGGCAAGTCCATACCGTCGGACGGCGTCGTGGGATGCTGGACCGACGGACCGGTTAAACTGCTCGGCGTCTGATTCGGTCCCGACCTCCAGGCTGACCGGAACAGGAACGAGTTAACGAGCAGGGTGGCCAATCTTACCCAGAAATGGGCCGAGAGAAAGCTATCCATGAAAAGTCGGGCAGAGGTGGCGAACGCCTACGTCGCCTCTATTATTGTTTATCGCCTGGCCATCGTGCCTTGCCTCAGTTTCCGTCTGAACAGATTGGAACGCTGCTCTTCGACTTCCTGTGGAATGGATGCCTTCCGCTGGCCAGATGCTCCATCTACTGCCAGCAGGCTCTCCATGGCGTTCTAGACATTCCATGGTTGCTGATGCGGAGAGACGCGCTCAGGTTGCGCCACCTGCAGAAATTCCTGGACGGTGAGTGGGTGTGGTCGCCGTTCGTGAGGCACGTCTTTCCGCAGTTCGTCTGCTTGACGGAGCTGCAGTCCAGGGTGAAGCAGAGACCGAGACTGGGCGACTGGCATCTGGAATGTCACCAGGCGCTCACCGCCCTCTGCCAGTCGGGTAATGGTATCGGTGGAAGTTCCACTCTCGCAATTTATAGAGGATTAGTGGAGGGGAAGAGTGACGACGTTCTCGAGAAAACTCTGGGCGGCGACGAAAACGAACTGGCTAGTCTGTTTCGGAGAACTTTCGGGTCGGGGACTACTATGGATAATTTCGAGAAGTCGTTGGCCTGACAGTACTACCGAGGGGTACTACCGGTTCGGGATAAACTCTACAGGCACGGAAGTGACGTCAGACTGACCTGTCCGAGACGCGCGCAGGGCGACGAAACCGTTCTGCACGCACTCGTTTAGTGTCGGGCATTGCTGACTTGTGGAGTTTTGTCGAACAGCTGCTGTCGCGTGTGGGACGGATCCGGCTGTTGGCCGAGTCCATCGTGAAAATTTCCCCGCCGCCCTCCTTTAAACGGACAGGGAAGGCAGTTTTCCTCTGTCCGGTGGCTGTAGCGAAAGAGGTTGTGTGATGGACGAGGCTGAAGGGTCTGAGAACAAACACTTTCCTATTTGGTCAAAGCCTCATCGACTCTTTCAAGTTTCATTTGAAAAGGAAGGTGGGGGTGGAGAGGGAGGTGCTGTCCTCATGTGAATTTGACGAAAGGTGGGTGATTGCGCCGAAAATGGCGCGAGTGGATGGAACTGCTCTAAGCATACTCCTGTTGGTGGGAGAACGACAGTTGGAGAGGGCACTTGCTCTTGGTGCTCAGGGTGATCGTGGGTCTGTGGGGTTCCGCGACTGGCCCTAGATGGAGGTCCTATTGAATTAGGAGGAATGCATCATTATCATCATAATTTGTATACCATGGATGTCATGTTTTTGTTCTCCCCCATTCGATTTTATATGTAAACCCCATACTTTATGTCTATCGTTTGTGATTTTCACCTCATCCGTCGCCCTGGTGGCAAATGTCCACAGTTTAGGGTAGTTGGCTACACAGACCACAAGGTTGTGTCTTTCGCAGTCAACTTAGACAAGACTAAAAAGCTAGACCCAGGGTACTGGAAACTGAATGCGTCCTTCCCGGCACGAAGATATTTCAAAGACCGGATCTATGGATTAGTTAAGAGGGAATTGACGGGAGCAATTATTAATAATAGGTGGTGGGTCTCCATAAAATGGAAAATTAGTGCAGAATCCATCAGATTTAGCAACGATTTAGCAATAGAGAAAAACATATTAGAGAAGGAACTAGTCGACCGTTTAGAAGAGGTGAACAGAAAAGGCATCGCTTACGACGTGCTCGCGGCGAGAATGGCCCTTGACAACTTCTTCGACGCGAAGAACGAGGGATGCGTTGTTCGTGCTAGCGTGCGTGCTCTGAGAAATGAGGGAGCGGACGCCGTTAGTTGGGCACCGGTGGTGGAGGTACAGCGTAGCAACAAGGCTACACTTCGGTCTTTGACGGACCATGGTTCGCGCGTGCTATCCGGTTCCGAGCAGATGTGTGCGACTTTTCAGTGGCACTTCGCCGAACTGTTCGCGAGGAGCGATGGACTGGACTCAGTAGACTTTGATGCCTACCTAGACGGTCTCCGCGACTTTCCACCAGAGAAGCGAAAAACCAATTTCAGCAGATGAAGTAGAGGACGTTCTGGGTGGCTGTGCGATTGGCAAATCGCCGGGTTTGGATGGTCTACCCTACGATCTTTACGTTTACATGCCAGACTTGTTCTGTATCATCTTAGCAGCTGTCTATTGCAACTAGCCGCAGACTGGGAACATACCAGGCTGCGTGGGCCGAGGAGTAGTGACGCTGCTAAAGAAGGGCCCGAACAAGGGGGACATAATTGAGAATTTTAGGCCCATAACTCTGCTTAACATAGAGTTAAAGATTTTGGCAAAGGTGCTCGCCAAGAGGTTGGCGCTTGTCGTCGGTGATTTAGTTGGAGACGCACAAACTTGTTCGATCCCTGGCAGATCTATCTATGACAACCTCCACTCATGCGATACATCGTAGAACGGATCGGCTCTAGATCTGGCTTCGGTGGGGCCCTGATAAATTTAGATAAGTCTAAAGCGTACGCCAGTGTTGACCATCGCTACCTGGCGGCTGTCCTAAGAGCAGTCGGTTTCGGCCCCGCCTTCAGAGGCTGGATCACTACAATGTACAGTGGCATCTTTTCGATGGTTAAAATATATGGCCACCTATCAGAACCGTTTCACATCGCACCCTCGGTCCGGCAAGGATGCCCCCTGTCGTCTCTTCTGTAAGGTTTGGCACTGGAGCCCTTGCTGCGGAAACTGGAGACGTTGAGGGGCATCCCGCTCGAACTACGACACAGGAAGGCCGTGTCAATATACGCAGACGACGTCACTGTCATGGTGTCTGACACGTCGGAAATCCGGGTGTCGTCACCATTCTGCAGGAGTACCAGATGGTAACGGGACCATACATCAATCACGGCAAGTCAGTGGGCTTGCAACTCGGCTCTTGGATAGGCAAGTCCATGTGGGGCGGTGGCTTCTGTTGCTGGACCGAGGGGCCGGTTAAGGTGCTTAAGTTCTGGTTTGGACTAGACCTTCAGGTGGATAAAAACTGGGAGGAGGTCGCGAGCAGGGTGGTCAGTCTCACTCAGAAATGGGCTGAGAAAGCTATCCCTGAAAGATGGGGCAGAAGTAGCTAAAGTTTATATTGCTTCGATAACTTACTACCACCTAACCATCGTGCCTTGTCCCAGAAAATACCGGACCAGATTGGAGCGTATGCTCTTCCGCTTCTTATGGGAGGGACAGGTTCCGCTGATCGGAGGTCCATCTGCTGCCAACATCCACTACAAGGAGGTCTCAAGATGCCGTCGCTTCCGATGCGCAGACACGCACTGAGGCTGACACATCTGCAGAGATTCCTGGATTAAAACAACGGTGGACTGGTGTGGTCGCCGTTCGTGCGACAAGCCTTTCCGCAGCTCGTCTCTTTCACTAAGTTGCAGTCCTGGGTCAAGCGCGGACCGAGGTTTGGCTTTTGGCATCTATAATGTTGCCAGGCACTCACTGCACTCTATCAGCTGGACCTTGTAGTTGGTGAAACATCACCTCTCACATTCTATAGAGGGTTAGTGGAGGGTATGAGCGATGATGGCCTAGGAGTGATTCTGGGCATCGACGAAGACAGTCTGAGCAGTTTCTTCTGGAGAACTTTCAGGTCGGGTACTATAGATAATTTCCAAAATTCCTTGGCCTGGCAGTGCTACAGGAGAGCTTTGGCTGTTCGGGATAGATTCTACAGATATGGCCGTGGTGGAGGCACCAGCAACCGTACCTGTCCGATATACGCGCAGGATAACGAAATCGTCCTGCACGCACTCGTTCAATGTCCGTGCATTGCTGATTTGTGGGTTTATTTCGAACAGCTGTTGTCACGTGCGGGACGGATCCGGCTGTCAGCCGAGTCTATCGGGAAAATCGAATTACCGCCTTCCTTTGGTAAGGAAGAGCGTTTAGTCTTCCTCTGCCTGGTGGCTATGGCAAAAGAAGTTGTATGGTAGACGCGGCTGAAAGGTTTTGAGGACAGAGCTTTTCCTTTCAGAACAAGCCCTCATCAACTTCTTCAAGTACCACTTGAAGAGGAAAGTGGGAGTAGAGAGAGAGGTGCTCCCCTCAAGTGAAGTTTATGAAAGGTGGATGAGATTGGCGAAACTAGCGTGGCTAAATGGACCCATATTGACTATGTGGCGGTAGACTAGTGGGAGAAGGCACCTGCCTTCGGGGTGTCAGGGTAATCCGGGGCTGTGTGAGGGGTGCCCCGAACCCCCCTATGTGGTTTCTTCCTAATTCCAGGGATTTTTTCTCTTTCCTATCTTTACACTGTTTTTGTACTGTCAGACCTATTTATTATTGTGTCCTTATCGTTATTGTTAATCTCACCCTTCCGCTCGATGTAAATCCCCCACACTTTCTTCTTTGTTTCTTTGTTGTCTCCTATGTATTTCGCCTTTGTACTGTCCCCATCTATTTGGGTCCTTGTGGCCAATAAAAGAAAGAATTATTATTATTATTATTGGCAGAGTCATTGCAGTATTCATTCTGGCTCACTGCGCTCTGAGTTCAAATCTCGCCGAGGTCAACTTTACCTTTCATCCTTCCAGGGTTGATAAAATAAAGTACCAGTCAAGTGCCGGAGTTGTTGGCCTTGTGCCTAAGTTACAAACAATTATTATTATCATCATTATAGCTTTAGATATTCATTTACTAATTAGAGGAAACATAATTTAAAGGACAATGAAAACACAAGTAATTCCGAAGTGAGAAAACATTTCAAAACGAATAAAACAATTAAGATTCATTTGAAAGTAAAGTAAACAAAGTTACTGGTGTTTGTGTGTGACCTGGGGGATGTTTGTGTGTGACCTGGGGAATGTTTGTGTGTGACCATTTTAAACACAAAGGAAATCACACAGACACAGACACACACACCACGACACTTACACCACCACACCTTCAAACACACACACACACAAACCATGACACTTAAACCACCACACACCCACACACACATTGCATAACCACACCACACCTTACTCCACCAAACTTACACACACACACATAACCACTTACACAACCACACCACCATCACACTTATACACACACAAACACACCACACCATCCTTACACCACCACACCACCCCTACACCACCACACCTTCACACCACCCCTACACCACCACACCACCCCTACACCACCCTTACACCACCACACCTTCACACCACCCCTACACCACCACACACCACCCTTACACCACCACACCACCCCTACACCACCACACCACCCTTACACCACCACACCACCCCTACACCACCACACCACCCTTACACCACCACCCCACCACAACTACTACAAATGTATTATTCTATCTACCAAAGTTACTTAGTGTTACTTCACCCATTCCACACCAAATGTAATTAGGTCATGTATAATGTATAATAGAACTTATCACAGAAGACATGAAAACAATCTAGAATTAACATTTGAAAGCAATTTCCAAGGTCAAATTACCATATTAAGTATAAGGTGAAAGAACATATTGTTAGGGGAGAGAGAGGTCACTACCAGAACTTTTACCTTTTAAGTCTCAGGGCAGGGTGGTGAGGTGGGGGAGAGGAGGGGGTGGGGTTATATTATTTAAGAATCCTGGTTGGCATAAACTACAGTAGAGCCTGAAATGTGTTTGTTTTACAATATAGGTAAGCTTCATAGTGGTTTATATGATGAAGGGTTAACTGGCTGTTTCACATCAATAGAGAGAGAGAGAGAGAGAGAGAGAGAGAGAGAGAGAGAGAGAGGACAGTTGCAATGACAGAACAAAGGAGGAAGCTTCTACATCAGGGGGTTGAGAACCTTTAGTACGAAGGGTACATTGAAAATGCATAGAGAACCTGTGTGTGTGGGCAGGGCAGCACATCTGTACTGAGAAAAATAATTAATAGTTGTTGGTGGTGTTGGTGTTGGTGGCCTTTAGCAGAGTCCACTCTGTTGCAAGCATTCAGGCCAGGTCTCCGGTCTGAGGATACCTCCCTTGCTCCCTCCCACCAGTCTTGGAGGCCCTGAACAAAGGGGTGATGGGCACTGCCTTCCCTCCAGACTAACTGACAAAAAAATAAAGAAGAGCCCTGATTGAGTAGACCAATGGCATCTAGATAGATCATTGTTGTTTAACCCCAGGACAGACCTGATTGAGTAGACCAATGGCATCTAGATAGATCGTTGTTGTTTAACCCCAGGACAGACCTGATTGAGCAGACCAATGGCATCTAGATAGATCATTGTTGTTTAACCCCAGGACAGACCTGATTGAGCAGACCAATGGCATCTAGATAGATCGTTGTTGTTTAACCCCAGGACAGGCCTGACTGAGCAGACCAATGGCATCTAGATAGATCGTTGTTGTTTAACCCCAGGACAGACCTGACTGAGCAGACCAATGGCATCTAGATAGATCATTGTTGTTATTTAACCCCAGGACAGACCTGGCTGAGTAGACCAATGGCATCTAGATAGATCGTTGTTGTTATTATTTAACCCCAGGACAGCCCTATGGCATGTAGACATCTATCATCCACAGATCCATTGCAAAGTGGACTCCTCAACCAGACAGCCATGCCTGTACTTATGCCCTATAGTATTATAAAATGAAGGACATACAATCCGTTTCAGTCTGTTTAAATGCTGGCAATGTAGTTGAGTAGGTCTTTAAAGTACTTTTTAACTTTCAAATATTTATTTATTTCATCATATTTTATTTTATTTCATTTTATTTCATTTTATTTTAAAATAGTTCAAAAGTTGGTTAGAAATAGTTGAGGCGATATAAAAGGTTACTAGAATTATACTGGAACATATCTATGTGGGGGGTGGGGGGTGTACACGTGTGTGTATGCATGTGTGCACGTGTGTGTGTGAGAGAGAGAGAAAGACAGTGTGTGTGTGTGCGCGCACATGTGTGTGTGCATGTGTGAGAGAGAAAGTGTGTGTGTGCGTGTGTGCATGTGAGAGAGAAAGAGAGTATGTGTGCATGAATGCGTATGAGAGAGAAAGACAGTGTGTGTGTGTGCGCGCACATGTGTGTGTGTGCGTATGTGAGAGAGAAAGAGTGTGTGTGTCTAATTATTTCTTCTTTTTGTACACCCCCACCTCTCACTCACTCTTCCTCTCTCTCTTGCTTTTTCCTTTCCTCTCACCCCCTCTCTCTCTCCCCTCTCTATTACTTCTCTGTCTCTTCCCGGTGAGTCATTCAAAGTCTGTCCCTCTTTCAGACAACTATTATATTCCATTTAAACATATTACCAAAATAATTCCAATGGAAGAACAAGAAAAGTTAAGATGAGGGTTTTTTTTCAGAATCTCAAAATACCAGAGAATCTGTTCTTGGTTTTACAAGACATGCCAACAAAACTGTTACACATACATCATTATACAATCAAAACTATTACATACATACATTACATACATACACACCACACACACACCACACTACACCACACAACATACCATACCATACCATACATACACACACACACATACATGTAGTCTACATACATACAATATAATATTTATCTAATTAGTTGCTACAAGAAACATTTCTAGGCTAAAATAATTCTATCCAACCACATGTCACTCCATAAGTTGGTGTCTCTGTCTCTCTCTCTCTCTCTCTCTCCAAAATGTGAACCATGTGTTTTAAAACCCGAAACTTAAAATATACCAACAGTAAAAACAGGACAGTTACAATTCAACAAGAGAACCTCTACATTGTCACTCAATTTGCTAGAAATAGCTGCCAAATCTCCCTCAAATCACACCCTACCATCTTTGGGTTCAGTCCCACTGCGTGGCACCTACTATAGCCTTGGGTTGACCAATGCCTTGTGTTCAAGAGAGCTGGATTAAAATTTTCTAAGTTCAAATATGACATTAAGTTTCGCAACTGTTGCCTATATTCTTGCTTATCCAAATACAACAAGCTGGAAACTAAACATTAGTTCACTCAGAGTAGTTAGGTTGTTGCCAGAGAAGACATTGGACCAGGGGCCGGGAACATGTGGATCCGGAGTCACATGTGGCTCTTTAGCCGATCACGAGTGGCTTTTAGACACTCTGAAATTTATATTTTATTTTATTTTTTTATATTTATTTATTATTTCCACAACTTATAACCCAGGGACATTGAAGCAATTCCAGATAAGATTTCAAAGCCCCAAAAGTCACATTGAGTAATAAAAAAGTTAACTAAATTCATGTTTTCTTGTATGTATTTTTGTTTATATAAAATTACGAGGTTCCTATAGTCTTAATCATTATTATTATTATTTTTTAGCTAAAAATGGCTCTTCAGATTGAAAAGGTTCGAAACCCTTGACTTAGACTATAGAAAATCTAACTCGTTCTTCTCTGATGGTAGCAGCAGATAATCTGTATTTACTGCCCACATTTCATAGCCATACATCATCACACTTCCTATACAAACTTCATACAGTCTGCTTTTCATAGCATCGACTGATTTCTTTTTTATTCTAACTCCACAGAGTCAACAGTTCTGACTCTAAAGCTGGGGGGGGGGTCACTCACTCTCCTATCACAAGCTTTAATTCTTTCAGTTCTTAACTCAAACACTGTTCCTAATCCTAATAACAGATCAAGTCTCCATACAAAGAACACAGAAGAGAGAGCAAATCCATTGGATTAATTAATACTGCTCCAATTTGTTCCAGTCACAAAATACTCCCTGAAGCAAATATCGTAACTCCAACCTTTCTGCAAATCCCAGATCAGACATTGTCCATACAATTTAAAAAAATGTTAATAACTAAATATAACCAATCAATCAACTATTGTAAGAATATCAAGCTAAGATAGTGTCCGGGGGGGGGGGGGGGCCACTGATA